>JAUMHB010049498.1:0-16777 GCA_032359685.1 Pittosporum tobira
CTTACTGATTGTAATATAATTAAATACAATTAATTATAATCCCATATTAATATAATATTATAAAATATAATATTACACAAGTTTGATTCGATGCCGGTGCATTTTTCTTCAAGTTGAGGATACAAAGTATAATTTTCCTCGTGTTCTAAAAATTCCAAATTTGGGTGCTATCCCAAGTTAAATATGGGAATACTAGCTATTACTGGAGCGGTATCCATCTTCATATCCCGATTCCTGTCATTTGCAGCTCTGGCTAATAACAGTAATGGTCGCCGTGGATTGATGTCATCACAATTAACGCCAGCTAAAGCAAAAGGTTCTAACTTGATGTCCACGAAACTGGTTGTTTATTATTGAGGTGAGAGAAACAATGATTGCCGTGTCAAGAGGTTGCAACCTGCATGGTAAAAGAAGTCCCTAAGTAATATTGTTTACTGGGATGTTGAATTTAAGGATAGAATTTAAAGACAAGTTCTTGATGGTTATAATATTTACAGATGACCTTTAAAATTTCAGAATATTTTTAAAAATGTCGAGTTATACAGTGCACTGTAAGTGGGCAGCCATAGTTACTCATTAGGGAAAATTACAGACTCTGAGTCGGATTACTAGCCGTGAAGTCGCGTACTCTAGCTACAACAATTAAGTCCTGAAATAATATTTAGTATATAAAGCACAATCTGTTGTTTCTTTTCACGTGGAAAGTTTCTGTCAGCTTCGAGATGATTTTTTTTCTAAAAGAAACATGTCCCGGAAACTTCACATTGAGACACCTGACTAGCGAGCGAGTCGAGGGTAAACAATTGCTTCATTTAATTTTAGACTCAGATCAAAACCATGACCATGCAATCCAATAACCGCCTCACTCCGATTACAGAGTCCGAAAAATTGATATCACGTTTGCCAATTGTTGATACTGCATATATAAATGTAGAAAAATGGGGCATATTAAAATAGCTTTCCAAATATAAGAACATTTGTCAGCTAAGGGATCACCATACCTGTTTCCCATCAAATGAGTCCATGGACTCCATTCAGAGAAATCTCCTAACTAATTTAGCTTGAAGGGAAAACATAACTTGGTCAAAGATCTAATTCCAAGTCCTCTCTTAGCATGAGATGAACGCACCTGCTCACATGACACGTACCCATTGGTGTCTACTTCCCATGCGGCCATGCTTGAATTCCATAAGAAAGTAGCCAAGATTTTCTGCATACTAGCGATGACGATTTTTGAGAAGCTTAATCACTCTATAGAATATGCTGAGGAACAAAACAAAGAGCACTCCTTATGAGGGTCACTTTTCAGCCAAAAGTACGAAATTTTGTATTCCAACTCTCCAAATCTTTTATTTATTTATTTATTTTTTGCCCACAACGTCGCGAAAGAATCTGATTTTAGGTCTACCTTTTAATTAAGGGGGCACTAAGATAGGTAGTTGGCATGGACTTATGATGAAAATCAGTCCACTGCTAAATAAACTTCATCTTTTTCTCAAAACAGAGTTTAGAAGGGAAAAAAGCACTTTTATCAACCTAACCCTCTGCTATGAAGCTCTCTCGTAATTCAACTAGATCATGATCAAATTTAAATTTATTTTCTTTATGGGTTTTAAAATTTCTGAATTTTTTTTCGCTCATTTTTTAAAAGTTGGAAAATAAGCCAATAGTCAACTAGAATCAAACATTTCAAACCCGATATGACTGGCTTAATTAAAAACTCAATTCAAAATATTAATAAATAGAATATAAGTATATTTTAAAGTTTAATTAATTATTCAAATTTTATCAAATTACTTTTTTATTGATACTCTATATAACTCGCCGGACTCGGTAGTTAAATGAACCTTAAACAAATTACATTTTAAAATTTATAGTTTATATAGGTAAAATCTGATAAGTCAATATGACTTGTTTACACTCATATGCATGATAAGTTCAATATTGCATATATTATGGGACTAAGAGTAAATTTATTTTGCACTTCTCGTATACTAAATATTTTATTTTACATTATAATATTTTAAATGTGTTAATAGAGTTTACATTTTTGGTTCGACATACACCCTTAAAAATAATTCGTCAAATTTTTCAACATTATTTCATATGTGTGTCTTATGTGGTGTGTAAGCAAAAATATAATTATCAAAAAAATATATATAAATGTTAAATTAAAAATTTGAGCTATTAAATTAAAAATTTTAGCTCTTAATTTCCAATAAGCATAATTTTTTAGAGTTTCAATTTCTGTCACCACTTGACTAGATACTTCATTGTATTTTTGTAAAGCGGAGCCTTCGCCCCTGTAAAGGTTCCATTTCGTCTTCTAAGAAAGTCTACGCCTCAACTTGATATTTATTTATTTATTTATTTATAAAATGAGAAAAAATATTTAAAGTTCTGTCACAGTAAATAATAAAATTATTATTTAATTTTAATTTAAAATTAATTTTTAATAATTAATTTTTTATTTTTTTAAATATAAATTTGTTTTCTTTAAAAATTTTAATTTGCACACTAACAAATGTGTCTTTGATCTAGTATATTTATAAAATGAGAGCAAAAGAAAATAATTATTATTTGTGTTACCTTTTGTGAAATTCTGTCACAAAAATATATTTTTTTTATAATTTTTTCAAAATAAATAAAAATTATCATCAAAAACACTCAAAATATCTGTATAATTTGTCATTCTTTGGACACACACAACACTTGTGCCATTTTGCTAGTTCTTATAATGCCAGAGTTCTTAATAATTTAAGAATATTTTAATTTTATTATTACTTACAAACCACGTGAGAAAATATAGAAAAATTTAATGACTTCTTTACTAAACTTTGATGACTTTTCTAATAATTAAATGTTGATACAAAAATTATAAATTCTAGAATATAAGTTTATATACTACACTGTTCACAAAAAAATGAGCATAAATATCATTTTTATTGTCAAAAAAGAATAACTTAATCTATCACTTTTAATTTGTAATTACTTTCTTATCTTCATTTTATGTCATATTAAAACTCTCTTTTTCTCTCTCTATTATTATAAAATACACATATAAGAATAATTTTGTCAAAAAAAAAATAATATTTTCTAAAAAATTAATTTTTTAATTTACGTATTTTTTATATTTTATTCATATTTTTTTGAACGGATGAAGTATTTAAGAAATGTTTTAGAGTGCAAATTTAAATATTGAGTATAATTAAAGAAGACAAAATAAAATTTATTCATTATGTAAATCCATATTTAGGTGAAAACTGAAAATGACTTTCTTTATAAAATAAATAAATAAATAAATAATAAAAAATAAACATCCAATAATTTCTAACAAATGTCCCTGCTCGAACCCTGAAACCATCTACTTTTGATCTCCACCGGAGACTGTATTCACCCGCCCTTCTGTCCCTGTTTCAAGTTCATACCTCCAAACTCTCAACAACACTGTGAATCCGAACCACTTCGCAATCGATCATGAACTTTCCTTAAGCACACAAGAATTTCGCAATCGTATTGTGTTTGATTCGATCAAACATGTCGGGCCCTTCGCTGATGGATTCTCTCTTCCAACGATCTCTCGAAGACCTAATCAAGGGCCTTCGTCTCTATCTCCCGGGCGCTGGAACCACGAATTTCATCAATAAATCCGTCGACGAGATCCGCCGCGAGATAAAATCCACCGACCTAGCCACCAAAGCCACCGCCCTCCAGAAGCTAACTTACCTCCACTCTCTCTATGCCATCGACATGTCCAATTGGGCTTCTTTCCACGCTATTGAGCTCACATCCTCTCCATCATTTTCCCACAAGAAAACCGGTTATCTCGCAGTTTCGCTCTCGTTCCACGCTTCCACTGACGTTCTCCTCCTGCTCACGAATCAACTCCGCAAGGATCTTTTGTCGTCGAATGAATTTGAGGTATCTCTGGCCCTTGAAACCCTTTGTGCTATATGTACACCTGATCTTGCTCGTGATTTAACTCCTAATGTATCGAATTTGCTTACTAGTAGTAAGAGTTTTGTTAGGAAGAAAGCAATTGCGACTATGTTAAGGGTTTTTAGTCAATACCCAGATGCGGTTAGGGTTTGTTTTAAGAGATTGGTTGAGAATTTAGAGAGTTCTGATATGGGGTCTGTGTCGGCGACAGTGGGTGTGTTTTGTGAACTTGCGATGAATGAGCCCAAATCATATCTTCCATTGGCGCCGGAGTTTTATAAGATTTTGATGGATTGTCGGAATAACTGGGTTTTAATTAAGGTTTTGAAGGTGTTTGCGAAATTAGCTCAGGTGGAGCCGAGGTTAGGGAAGAAGGTGGTTGACCCGATTTGTGAGCATTTGAGGAGGACGGGGGCGAAGTCTTTGGTGTTTGAGTGTGTGAGGACTATCGTGACTAGTTTGAGTGAGTATGCGTCTGCAGTGAAACTTGCAGTTGGGAAAATTAGGGAGTTTTTAGTTGATGATGATCCAAATCTCCAGTATCTTGGATTGCAAGGATTATTGATATTAGCCACCAAGCATTTGTGGGCAGTGGTTGAGAATAAGGAGGTTGTGATTAAGTCTTTGAGCGATGCTGATGTGAATATTAAGCTTGCGGCGTTGAGGTTATTGATGGCAATGGTTTCAGAAGATAATGTGTCTGAGATTTGCAGGGTTTTGATGAATTATGCAATTAAATCTGATCCTGAGTTTTGTAACGAGATTCTTAGGTCCCTTTTATCGACTTGTGGTAACAATTTTTATGAGATAATTATTGATTTTGATTGGTATGTATTGCTTCTTGGGGAAATGTCGAGGATTCAGCACTGCCAAAGGGGAGAAGAAATTGAGCAGCAGTTAATAGATATTGGTATGAGGGTCAAAGATGTCAGACCAAAGCTTGTTCGTGTGGGCCGTGATCTACTTATTGATCCTGCGTTACTTGGAAATCCTTTCATTCATAGGATATTATCTGCAGCTGCTTGGGTGTCAGGTGAGTATGTTCATTACTCAAAGAATCCATTTGAGCTTATGGAAGCACTCTTACAGCCACGCACCAATCTTTTGCCGGCATCCGTAAGAGCTGTGTATATTCAGTCTGCATTTAAAGTATTGATCTTTTGCCTGTATTCGTATCTACTGCCAAATGAAGCTGCTATTTCTTTTTACTCCTTGCCGGTTGATTCAGAACCAGAAGAGACAGATTTGACCTTTGAAAGGGAATTTCCAGAAAGTTCCAATCCACTAGTTTGCGAGGAGGATCAGATGTTTGAACCAAGGGCGAACCCGGAAGAAGCGTCTTCTGTTTCTTCAAAGAAGGATCTGTTTACTCAAGATTCTATTGTTAGCCTAATAACTCTTGTTGAAACAACTTTGGGCCCGTTTGCTAGAAGCCATGAGGTGGAAATACAAGAGAGGGTATGCAACATTCTTGGTTTAATCAAGTTGATGAAAGAATACACCTTTGAGAAGGGTGAACTAAAAGCTTCTGAGATTATCAAACTGATGCATGTCGCCTTATCGGAGGAACTAGGCCCAATTTCAGTGACTGCTCAAGAAAAAGTTCCTATACCAGATGGATTATTGCTCGAAGAGGATCTCAGTAACTTGGAGACAATATGTGGTGATATTCAGTTACCTATATCAAATTCATTTTCTCTGGGTAGGTTATGTTCTGATGAGAGGGATGGTGTTCCGCTCTTGAACAGCCTAAACAAAGAAGAATCGGAATTATCAACGGAGTCCACATCTTTACTTGCAGAACATCGGAAGCGACATGGGTTATATTATCTTTCTTCAGATAAAAAGGAAGTGGTGTCTGATTATTACCCCCCTGCTAATGATCTTAAGATTAAGGATAATGTCAACGATGATACTGAAGATCTTGTAAAGCTTACAGAGCAATCATTTGTGCCAAAGAAGAAGAAAAACCAAGCTAAGGCAAGACCTGTGGTGGTAAAATTAGATGAAGGAGATGGTAATCCTACTGCAACAAGGAAAATAGATTCAAAAGATGACGCGATTTCTGGAGCTGTACGAGATGTTCTTTTAGGTACTGAAGCCCGCCCTTCTTCCACACACAGGAACCCATCTGGCAAGTTATCAAGCAAGGTAAGGGGGAAGGAGAAATTTGATATTGATAAAATTTCTGAATCGAAAGAAAGTTTTGCTGACGTGGAGAAGTCTGAGATTGCAACCTCGAGTTCAAGAAGTAAAAGCCGTAAAGAAAGAAAACAGAGAAATCCAGAGCACAGTACCGAGGGAATAGAAGAAAATGGTAGACGAGATAAGCAAAAGAGTGGTCACCGCCATGGGAGGCAAAAATCTCGACATAGAGCAGATGGAGGCTCGAAGGTGGTTGCACAAACGCCAATAATCCCTGATTTTCTTTTATAGCATTACATGCTGGAAAAGCATCATCTGTTATTAGCGTCAGAGCTTGAGAAAAAGTTGAATGACATTGTCCCTTGTATAATTTAGTTTGAAAACAGAGGTCAGTTCTTCTGTAAATTTGATACTTCTTGTTTTGTTTCTGTTGTGATCTTTTTTCCTTTTTCAGATGGGGAATTGTTTTTGTCTAAAGCCTTTTTTGCGATTGGTTTTTACATGTTGTATACATTTTGATTCAATTAAGAAGTAATGGTTTCAGTTTGAGAAACTATTGCCAAACTATTTTGTTATTGTGCCAAAACTATTCTCTGGACTTTAATTATGTCAGTCTGTCTTTTGCAATAGTTATTTACTTGTGCTGTTTGAGGTTGGCGTACTAAATCAGACTACCCGTCTGCTTTCTGAATAGCATTATTATTCCTAAAAAAGCAGGAACTGTTGCTATTACATTTCCTGACCATTGTTACATGGAACACTTAATGCTTTCAGTTCGTGTAATGAATATGGAAACACAGTACGCGACATAGGCTAAAAAGCAATACACTAGGGTTATCTACTCACTGCTGTCCATTTTCACTACTGAACATCCCAAGGCATGCTCGAATTCCAATTGCTTGATTTGTTCCATGAAATCTGATAAAATTGAAGATCATGGAGCTCATTGCATTCTGCTAAACATCTGAAGTCATCGCTGTATTCCTCATCATAAGATTTTAAGGTTAGTACTACTACACAAAATAATCTGCTGGATCTTTGAAGCATTCCTTGTATGATTTGTGATTGATAATAATTCAGGTTTTTAATTTGGTGGGATTTTTTTGTTGTCAAAACAATTGAAGAAATCACTATGGGACAAAGATGCTCTATCTTTTGTCATAATTTGTCATTGTTATCATAGTGTGAAAGGTCAGTAGAATGGTGAGATACTACCTCGAGGTATTATTTCTTTCCTCGTTTATTTCTCAATTTGGTGTCCTCTAGCAGCTTAGCAGCTCTAGCTACTATCATTCTTCCCTTCCGCTTACTGACATGAATAACGTAGTTTCTTCTTTTAGTAGTCCCCTGTTGAGTTTATATACCTGATTTCGAGCTATTTATGTGATGTGGGGCTTTATATTTTCGATTCACGTTTAGTTATGGTTTGACTCAGTGTTATTTAAGGCGAGAGGTGCACTGAGGTGCAAATGTTTCCTAGAGCCTAGTCGTATCGACATGAGGCGCAAGTGCTCAACAATACCAAATTGTATATGCACACATAATATTATAAGAAAATCAACTATAGAGTAAATAATTCAAAACACCTATGTAAGAATTAACAATTACCTCTGTAGTACTAAGATGAAAGTGTATATCAATGTGGGTTCAGCACATAATTACATGCACGTCTATATATATCAGTACTGCAGTATATCATATGTGTGAATGTCCTCTTATTAAATTGAAAATATGTTTTTTTAAGTTGAGAGCTTTCTTGGTTTTCAAAGTACGAGAAGCATTAGGAGCTTCAAATCAACGGCCTTCTAGTAGCAAAACAAGAAGAGGTAGGAAAGGAGGAGCCGCAGTAGTAGGACCGCTAGACCCAATCGTAGTTATTAAAAGTGCACCTAGGTGCAATACAAGGTGAGGTGCACACTATGGGCTTCACTCAGCTAGGCAGGACGCAAATGGGAAGGCGCATGCTTCTTGCGCTTAAGCCTCCTTTGAGCGACCGATTTTAAAGGAGAAATATTGAGCTCAAATAACTGCAAGGTCCAACATATGCAATGAATAAATAATAGGGAGATGCTCAATGGATCGTCTTCTGTGTTGGTGGTTGCGATCATCTAAGTTTTCAAGATAGTCGCCATCTCTACCTTTTGTGAACTAAAGTAATTCTTCTTGTTCTCTTCTCCTCTTTTCTATTGCCATCAATGCAGATATCCTTTGTGCATGCAATTCTACTGATGTATAATGGCATAAATTATGTGACAATTTAATTTTTCCCTATGAGAGTTGAAAAGAATTGTTAAATAATAGTAAATTATAATTTACTAATGTATTTGTACGTTATATGTCTGGTTTTAGCAAAGCGTGTATTTTGCTTTCGTGCCTCCCGTCTAGCCTCCAAAGAAGTCCGGGTGCGGGTGCATATTACCGGGGATACACAAGTTCGTAAAAAATTAAAAAAATAGAGGTTCGGGTGCAGCGGAAATTCGTCACATATTAATGAAAATATATATATATAGTTCCGGTCGCTTTATCGGCACGAATAGATCAAATTATCGGAGTTGCAAAAATATCGGTCAAAATCTCTTAAACTGGCTAGTTTTTCAGATAACCATTGAACCGGCTGAAATTTAAAATACCGACCGATTTTGGAAAATGATGAAGAATGCATTGATTTTATTTTATTTTATTATTATTATTTTTTAGAGTTAACCATATACCTGTTGATAAGTTGAATAGCTGATGTGATGGATTGTTTGTAACGATTTTTAACAATTGTGTCGTACAACTTTTAAGATACGTAAAATAAATATCAAAATATTTTATTTTTTAAAAATTAATATATTGTGTTTTTAAATATAATTAAAATATTTTAAATATATAATATTATACTTTTATATATTTTAAAATTCGTATCATAAAATTTTCAAAAATTATTGTAAATTACATGAGACAAAGAGAGTATAGTATGACTTGTAGTAAAAAAATTAAAGAGTTTAAATGTTTAATTATTTTATTAAAAAATATTTTTTTATCATAGTAAGTAAATTTAAAATGCATTTTAATGTTTCGAGAATGAGAATTTAAGTCTTGATAATGTTAACATGTTGTGTAAATATATAGATTTTGTTTCCTCTAAAAACTACATGATGTTGTTCTTTTTGAAAACTACATGACTTTTAAATTTATAATGTAATAATTATTATCTAACACATAAAAATTTTATTTAATATTTAAAAAAAAATACGATTTAACCGGTTGAATCGACGATTAAACCAATTGAACCAAAGAACTATTGTACCGGTACTTGACCGGTGATCCGATTATGATAACTATAATAAATACATGAGTATTAATCTAACAGAATGTATAATCATCATTCATCAAACATTTATGTAATAATAATAACTTAATAAGTTCATCATTCAACACCCCACTTTCGTACAAATAAATTAATAAAATAATATTATGTACAAAATATTGAACAATTTTTCTTTAATAAAGAGTTAAGCACTTTAATTAAAAACTAAGAAGAATAACAAATGAATTCACCAAAAAAAAATTATACAAACTACTCACTAACAGTTCAACAATAATAAAAAAATTCTACCCACTAACACAGTCCCAAATTTATCACTTATCAGTTGAAAAATGGAGAAAATGATTTTTTTCGTAACTGTACTCATACTTGATTTTTAATTTAGTTATCAAATTAAAAAAATTTTCAAAATGGTTACTCTACTTGAATTCTGTTTCCGTTTTGTTATTTTTTAAAATTCTGTCCATATGAGTAATGAAATTTGCTGACGTGGAAACAATTTTAACACATAAGCTGACTTGACGCCGACATGGAATTTTATAATAACAATCAAAATAAAAAAATTGAAATTTTTTTACTATTATGTCCATTTTTCTTCTTTTATTATTATTATTATTTTTTTATTTTTGCATCAAATTGAAAAATTATAATAGCTTTAACCAAAACAGTTTTTTTTTTTTGCTCTTTTCTTTTTATTATTTTTATTTTTATTAAAACTAACGGAAGTAAATTTTTTTTAACTGAATTATGTATTTTTTGAGTAAAATTATAAATTTAAAAATTCGCGTATAGTACAATAATTATTTTAATTTTTTTAAATTTAATAATTAAATTAAAAATCAAATATAAATACAATTAGGAAAAAGAGATAAAGACATATAGCAGATAAAATATGAACTTCAAAAATCAGTTATTAAAAGTCCTTACGTTTCTTCTTCTTCTTTTTTCTTTCTTGGTTCCCAAATTTTGACGCACCTGAAGCCAGATTCGATGTGACGCGGCAAAGCTGGGCAGGGGTGCGCACCCCCGCCGAGTCCTGCCGAATCCCCGTGTCTCCCCGCACCCCGTGCTCAGTGCGGCAGTACATAGGCGCATGCGGGCTTCCTAGCAAAGGACCTTTGCGCCTGTGGTGCAACTTGTGCCTGATAAGTATGAAGCCAATAAACGTTGTGGATCTATTTTTTTTGTGTCAATAGATCCGTTTCCCTTTTCATTCACGATAGATGGTATGTTTTGAGTGTTTGCATCTTTTATTTTCCCTTTCAAATCAAGGCACATATCAAAACAGATAACACTTGGGGTCAACTTCCAGACGAGTGTCTCATGGGGCCTCACCTTATATCATCCCGCCTTGAGCCTAATCTTAGGAGACACGCCTCACTTTAACATCATTCCTCGTCAGCAACGTGAGGCCCAAAAACTAGGCCTCAATGCGCCTTGGACCGAGGTCAGAGCCTAGGCGCGCCTTTCACAACACGGGTCTAATTTGAGTCAAACTTGTAAGTAAATTATATTGGCTAAGGATGCAATTAGTTTTGAATATCAGCTGAAAGCATTCAATCCAGAGAGGGACAATCCGTGAAATAGTCCACATGTTTGTTTAGAAATACAAGACTTAAAAATTGAGTATTTAATATCAACTCTTTGTTAGAGCAATGCAAAATTTTATCATGAGTTCTGATACCATTTGTTGGACTTACGAGATTCACCTCTTGACTCACCACCAATCTACCTAAAACCATGAATTTAGGTTATTGTCTTGACTGTAAGTTCTTATAAGGCCATACACAATGTAGGATACATTCACTTTTCCAACATTTTTTTTTTTGTCTTTTGTTATTATTATTATTATTTTTTTTTGTCATTGGTTTCTGCCTTAGAGCAGCAGCCAGTTTATATGTCAAAATCTTGTCATTCATTTTAAAAGCTCCGATATTATCTTGTATCTCGCAGCTGCCAACATCACCTGTACCGATCATGAAATCCCGCTAGCAAATCATAGTGATTTTGGAATGATCGAGGAGAAATTTGTTATGCACGGCAAATTTCTGGCAGTAATATGCCTCTAAAGTTTCTTTCATGTTCTTTCTTGGCCAAAGGACCCAAAGATGGATCTAGGATTTTTGACTTGGTGGGGGCATTGGTAAACTGTACTTACGGAAAAGAATTAAAATAAATAAGTAATAAAATGAATTACATAAGAAAAAAAACCCAAGAACATCCAGGTTTTGTCCACATGTACATACATCATGCTGCATTTTATTTCTAAATAATCCACACAAAACCCACAAACTAAAGAGAACCATTTCTTAGGAATTCTGCTGCTTAGAGCTTGCTGAAGTTGATCTCAAGACCATCCACTGGTTTTGGGTGTGAAAGGTAAGCCATGTCTGCATTAGATTTGGGACCATCGATGTTGTATTTAGTTATATAGAAGGTAAATCAGGGGTTTTCTGACGGATAAAGGATAATAATTTGGGATAAATTTAGAGCAACCCACTAGGGCATACCACCTAGTGCTGAAGGAGCTGAAAGTACTCACGGTGACATCCAAGGAACCGGGTAACATACTAACATCTGATAGATTCGTTCATAGATTTCCATATAGCCAGTAAGTCTCCAAGGGGATCAGTTCACAAGGTCCTTGGAGGAGCTGTTGAATTTCAACCAATTAAGCGAGGTGATCAAGAACAACGTTAAGGGAAAGATATGGAGAGAGAGAGACTCCCAAATTTGCAAGGCAGTGGTGCACTCTCGAAGAAGATCGAAAGAGGTCTCAATATAATTAGGACAGTAGGAGAAATGTTGGCAGGTTGAAATGTGTCATCTAACAAGTAAGGCACGAGTAATCTTATTAACAGAGGCGGCCCAAATGAAAAAAAATAAAAAATTATATTATAACATTTGTTTTTTTAAATGTCTTAAATTATTTGTAACATACCTAATTTAAAAAATTTAATAATATTAATTATTTAAATTATTCTTACTTTATCAAATATAGTCTCATCATTTTAACTATTACTTCACTCTTCTCCTATTTAAAATTATAATATCAAACATTTTTTAAAATTTTGCACAAAATTAAATTATTACAAATATTTAAGAACTTAAGAAATAATTTATTAAAAAAATGTTAGAGATGAGTTTCCAAAAAATCAAATATTGGGAAGCGAACACCAAAACGGGAATACCAATGATCAAGAAGTAGCATGATTAGGATCTTCAAAAGACGGGCCATTAAAATCAAACTTTGAAGGCCCCATACAAGCATCAAACTTGAGGGATCTTCATGAGCCATTGAAAGTCCCGTCAAAAACTTCGTAAATGGTATATTCTAGTCCAATCACCGTTCTAGAGTGTCCATTGCATATAATCCCCATCTGGGTGATATCCTAACATTTAATACGGTATACCACATAAAAGATTGGTTGGGCTTAGGCTAGAAACTATCCCAACCCACATGATGTTTTATTGGAGATATTATAGTAAAGGAGGGAAGATGTGAGGATTTGAATTAGAATTTTCTGTCCCACTTTTGATAGAAATTTTCATTTTCAACCCACCAATCGAGAGCAGACTTTTTCTTCAATGGTAGTGAAGTTTCAGTGAGAAGGTCGAGCGAGTGTGAAAAATTGAAACACCAAAGATACTTACCCAAATCTATGGTTTTATTAATTAATATCAAGAATATTAGAAAGTCTCTCACAAGTTTCAGAAAGAAAATGTGTGAAGAAGAAGACTTTGGACTTTCTTGAGACTAACTTTTTGGCAATAAATAATTGTACAAAAATCATCATATAGAGAGGCAATTTCTCTCTCATCCTCAAAGAATAAACTAGACAAGGCTTGGCTGTTAAAGTTTGCCATCTTGATTCGAAAGCAGCCATCTTTCTACTTGGTTTTCCTCTCAGATGAAATTTAAGAAGGTTGTAGCATATTGGAAAAACCGATTGATAATGATAAGCCATTTATGGTTGCTAAAGTTTATTCTTTACCATTTTGAATTGAAGGCAACCATGTTGAAGTTCCTCAAATGTGATTTTGGGGAGCAAATGGAAATTATTAGGCGGAGTGAAAGATGTAAAAAGATCAGAAACATATGGTGAAATTACAAATTGCGGTGACACTAAAGAGGAAATTCCATATGATAGAAATTAGAAATTGTGGTGAGACTAAAGAGGAAATTCCATATGACGTTAGGGGCTTTGTTGGTTTTAGTTAACAAACAATGTTCTTCATATCAAGGTTAGATATGATATAGAGATCATTCGAAACCCAATCAAGGTTTGAGTTGGTCCAACCCGGATCAGTGACGGGGTTTTTTTGTGCTGGGAAAAAACGTATCTCACAATAACAATTGTCAATGATAAATTAAATACCAAACCAAACAGTATGACCTCAAACAAACACTTAGTTAACTAAATCGATGAATTAACCGTAGACTCAAGGATAAATAAGCAAATACAACGATACCAAATTTTACGTGAAAAAATAACCATTGGTTGAACTTCAATTAAATTCACTCAAATAATATGAGTATAATGATCATTCCAAAATTACTAATTGAAATTATATTACAAGAGAAAAAAGTGAAAATAATAGCTTAATTTAGATAAATATCTAAATTAAGTCCATCACAATATTGGATAGAAATATGAAGTTTTAAGCTTTAATTTTACTACTCTTTATCTATCCCCGTTGTTGTTTCCTGTTATATACCAAAAGAAGTTTGCTTCTTTTATTTATGTAGCATGCTCTCATGCACATACACATTACTTTGACAATACCATCTATATCAAGATAACTTGGAAACTTAATTTAATCCCAAAACTAAAGTAAATTATGATTTATTTTTACTCATTTTCTGATTCTAAAAGGAATTCAAATGCTAAATAAATTAGGTTTCATACAAGTCTCTAACTTTTATTCTAATTTGGATAATAAAAGGAAATAAATTCTTACAAAGGTTAGGAAAACCTAACAATCTCTCCATTCGAACCCGTGGAGGAAGATATCCATTACGCGACTATGTCATTTGGAGTCTATCTTAGCCACCTCCTTCCAAAGGTAAAATTTATTACGAGTCACAAGATTTTCTAACATATTCCAGGCATTTTGTGTTAAACCCAATTCTTGAAAAAATCATTGTAACCATAACATTTCCTTTCCTGCTCCATTAGCAACAATATATTCTAATTCAGTTGTAGACAAAACAATACATTTATGCAACCTAGACTACCATGACACAATTCCCCTCGCAAAAATAAATAATCTCCACGAAGTAGATTTTCTATCTTCTGGATCACCTATTAAGTCTGCAATTGTACATCTTTTCAAGATTGATTTCTGCTATAACGCAAGTACATATTAGAAGTAGCCTTCAACTACCAGATAATCAATTTGACGGATTCCCAATATTTTTTTTAGATTAGACAAATACTTGCTCAAAACACCAACCGCATGAGAAATATCTGGCTGAGTATAAACCATCACATAAATACTCCTTACAATGAGAGGAATAGGAAACTAATGTCATATCATCTCTACTATCCCTGATATAGGAACCTATGAGATTATCAAACTCATAATGAACTAGCAATGATGTACTAACTAGTGTAGCATCACCCATGATGAACTTTGTAGACACTTGTTCAACATTCTTATTTTCCTTGATAATTCATTTTTGTCTCAATATTTTTATACTCTTAGTAGTGTAATCAATTCATAAGTATCATGCTCGTGTGAAGAATCCTTGTTATCTTGCATTGTTCTGATCCTGCAATTCTTTTTCATATAAGTTACGACTTTCTAATTATTTACAAGCTCCCCCTCTTTAGCAACCATAACATACTAAAATGAAGAAAATCTGACTGATAGTCGATGCTCCCTGGTGGATCTCGCGAGTTGAGTATCCTCAATCTCTGGCTGGGGAGGGTTGCTCCCCCTGCTTAACACTCTTTGTATTTGTTCGATCATCATTCTATTTGTTTATTAAATCTGATCCAGTCACCTCTTCATTCTGTAACCGTCTTCATTTGTGTCAACCTATACTGGAAAAGAAACTATGCTAAAATTTGAAACTATATCATTCTCAGGTTGTGGCAAATCATTATAATGATGCTCGTGGAATACCATATCTATGTTTCTAAATAACTTTTTCTATTTGGGATCCCAGAATCTATTACTGAATTTTGCATTTGCGTTGAATCTTTTGCCCACAACATCTTATTAATCTTTTGCTCATTCTACAAAACCCAAATCCCACTAGCAAATCCATACATATCCATGCGAGGTTTCTTTGTGAAGATTCATTAATATGTTACTCTTAGTTCTAATTGACTTTTGTTTCCATCTTAATCGCTATTTGAGGGTTATCATGCATGAGATCCATAAACAATCCGTTGAAGGTTCTTTTTCCCACCACGAAAATTTCAAATAAGGATTTTCATTTGTCGTTTAAAGAGAAGGAATGGTTCTCCTTTATCAAAAGAGAGAAGTGAGATCCGTTGTCCATTCTAGACCCAACCAATTGTCCATTATTTTTTATAGATGGAATCATTGTTATGATATAATTTGGGTTGCGTTCCATGTACGTCCTTTCCGACATTAATACTCTAGTAGTGATAGATGAATTTTGTTTAGAGACTTGTTGACCATAATTAGCACAATAATTTTGAAAATAATAATATCCTTCTAAATCAAATAATATTCATTTTTTCATTAAGACAACATTTGCATTTTCAGAAAATATATATGAAGCATTTGTTAAGGTAATTAAGGAGTTAGATTGTGGCCTTTCAAGTCATAAACCTTGATCTAACCCCTAAACCATCACGTCTTTCAATTTAGACAATCGCAACTAAAATGTTTTTATTCAAGATTTATTTATTAAGAATTTTGAAAATCCTAAGTAATTTCCTCTATTTTCACAATCCTCTAATCATTAGTTTGCTTTATTCTTTCATTCTGTTAGAATATAGCATTGTGTCTTTTGACTTGGACATGCACACGCGCAAAGTCCAAGAAAGTGAGAGAAAAATGAAATATATATATATATAGCTGAAATTATGTCATTTTAACTGTGATGCGTGAGAGGGCCTCAAGCATCCCTGCACGTCCTGTGGCCCCATATAAGAATATACTACTACAATGTGACACCCCCAAATCTGGACATCCACGCCCCGACTTGAGTTGTCAATTTATTAATAATTTCATAACTTACAAATACTCAGGTCTTAAAAGTACACAAGGTTATAATAAGATATAACCTAATAAGCAAATAAATATTATACAACTCTCTCTACATATCTTATTCTTCTTGCGAATACTATGCAGCGGAAACATCTAAGCATCTCGACCTCTAGTTCATTCCCCCCAATAACC
>JAUMHB010049509.1:0-16773 GCA_032359685.1 Pittosporum tobira
GAGTAGCAACTAATTTAGGGAGATTCCACTATCACAACAAAATAAATTCCGTAACTTGCATGATAAACCAATTGATTCAATTATGAATGGGTAGGTGAAGTCGAAATCTTATCACGCTTTCTCATTATTGATAAAACCCTAAAATTTATTAGTTTAGTTCTTTTTGTTTTTATTAAGTAGTTAGTTTATTCAAATCAAAAATCAAAGCTTTTATTGATCAAATTAGATAAGTTAAAGAATAATTAAAGTTAGTACATAATTGATTTCAATCATCGTGGGAACGATATCTTTTATACTATAATTTGATTGGTGTACACTTGCATTGAATCCTGATCACTACATTTCAAGGACTTGAGTCAGAATAAAAATATAATAACCAGGGGCATTTTGATCATTTTGACAATTATTATGCTCAAGGGCATTTTGGTCATTTTGACAAGTGTTATGCTTAAGGGCATTTTAGTTATTTGACAAAAGATATAGCCAAGGGCATTTTGGTCATTTTTGGTAAAAGTTATGCTAGGGGCATTTTGGTTATTTTGACCCAAAAGTTAAAAAGTGTTCAAAATCACAAAAAGATCGCAGATCTGGAATCAACGCGAAAAAATAGTAACTCGAAATGCTGTCAGATTTTTGATTTGACCTAATCTAGAGTTGACTTTTTGATCGAAGAGTCGTATAGAAAAACGGATCGCAGCGTGCCAAAACGTATGAATAGAGTATAATATTATATTTTTCAAATTTTGACTTTTTAAATTATTATTTAATTATTAAATTAATCGACACGTGAATCGAGGTAAAATAGCAGTTTAAATTTTTGAATTTTCAGCTAATTGACCAGCTGGGACCCACTAACGCACAGTTTCCCAAAATTTTCTCTTTTTCCATTTTCCCCCCTTTTCTTTTTTTTTCTTTCTTTTCCCCCTTTCCTTTTCTGTTCTTTTCATTTTGCCTCGACTTTTTTTGCAAACTCTGAACATACCCAAATCGAATTGCAGTATTTTTCAAGCATCGATTGCAGTTTCTAAACGTTGTATGTGGTCTTTATAATGCATACCAACCTAAACCTAGTCCTCAAATGCAGTCGTAGCACTCAAAGATGAAATTTTTATTTTTTTTCTTGTTCTTGCTCGGTAAGATTTAAAGTTGGGATTTTTGTTATTGTTTGTTAGATTTGATGATTAGAATAACATCTAATTAGAATCTGTTTGAGCCTTAAATTGATCAAAATGGTTAAGAATCGAGCCGGATAAGCTCGATTTACAGTCAGGTGTTTTTCCGGCGTGTTCTTGGCCAAAGATTGGATTTTGGGGCTCCATTCGGATGTGTTTTGATCGATGCTTAGCCCCTTTATGTTCCTGAGGCCGCAAGGAATATTTTTGTGATTTTTAATGGATTTTTGGGGCTGTTTTAAGCATAAAAATCAAGCTTGGCCGGAAACGAGACTACCAGCCATAGCAGTCTCGCCGGAAGTGGAAAAGGTGACTATGTCACCTTCATTTCAGGCTTGTTTCACAATGGAGATGGGTTATTGGGCCATTTTACCAATCTATTTTTCACAAATTTGTCCCTTCCTGTTGATTCCAGTGTGTGTGTGTGTGTGTGTGTGTGTGTGTGTGCGCGCACGCTTGCCCGTGTGCCTGCCGGACTCTGCCATGGCCGGTCGGCTCTGGCTCCGGTGAAACAAAAAGGAAAAAGTAGTTGACCAAGGTCAACTGTTTCCATTTATATTATTATTATTATTATTATTATTATTATTATTATTATTATTATTATTATTTTCCAGAAGGGTTAAATTACCAAAATACCACTGACAACATATTTACCAAAATACCACTTTGTACATTTTACTAAAATACCATTCTATATATTTTACCAAAATATCTCTGCAGTAAATTACTAAACTTCCCTTGGGGCATATTTACCAAAATACCACTGCAGCTTATTTACCATAATGCCACTACAACTTATTTACCAAACTGCCACTGCTGCACTATTTACTAAAATGCTACTGCAGCATATTTACAAAAATGTCACTGTACTATTTACAAAAATGTCATTGTTATACTAATTACAAAATTTCACTTGGCCTTATTTACAACAATACCATTGAGTTGGTAAAATTGTATAAAACATGTTAAAATTCATTTTTAAATTGGAAATTTAATTTTTTTAAAATTAGATAATATTATATTCAATTAAATTCTATTTTATTTAGATAATAAAATAGAATATTTAAGAAATATTATTTTAATTCCTTTTAATGATCATGATGTGATTACACATCATATTTATTATTTCTAAACATCGTATATTTTTATATACGAACGTTATTTTCATTTTTCATCCAAACAAGGATCCGATGAAGTATTTTAGGGTCAAAAGTACCCCATGATAAATATGAGGAATAAATTGGACAAAATAAGTAAAATGACAAATTGTCAAATAAAGACAATTTTGTCCTTTGAAATTTTGAGCGTTTATGTCATTTTTATTAGGGACTCCAAGAGGCTTATTATTATTTTTAGAGTGAGCGAGATATTTTAAAATGACGATACTAACGTCAGACCGTTATTATTATAGGAATGTATGTGAGTGAGGAAAGAAAGCCGACGATCACCAAACGCGTCACGTGGAAAACCTAAGAAGCGTCATTAAGGTAAGTTATTAATCTCCGCCTCTATGTATAAGCTATTATCCACTTATGCATGCAAGTTATTATTCTCCATCTCTATGCATAAGATATTGTCCACTTATGCATGCAAGTTATTACTCTCCGCGTATAAGTTATTGTCCACTTATGCATGCAAGTTATTATTCTCTGTCTCTATGCATAAGATATTGTCCACTTATGCATACAAGTTATTACTCTCCGCCTCTATGTATAAGTTATTGTCCACTTATACATGCAAGTTATTATTCTTCACTTATGTATAAGTCATTGTTCACTTATGCATGCCATTTATTTTAACTGTTAATACGTATGATTTAAATTCTAGTATACGTATTTGCCATGAATGTATAAATTAAATTACTTGTACATTATTTGTTTCATGTTAAATTCTTGAGTGATTATGCATATCTACCATGTATAAGCATGCCTTATTGTTGAAACGTTTATTATTTTCACATGACTCATGATAATTGGAATCCGAATATTGAACATAAATTTAAAGACCGGTGTACCGGGACCCTACATGGTTAACTCCTATAGCTGTGATGTATACGGCACGAATCGTTAAACTTGACTATGTGTCGAGGATGACGAAGTAACTGTGTGTTAAAATGACTTTGTGTTGAAATGACTTAGTGTCGGACATAAATGCCACCCAATAAATGTACAATTATTCAAAATACTTATTGTTGAAAGGCATGATAAGACATTTACTCGTATATCATGCATGCATTGATGAAATTCATATTAACTCGTGAATTCAAATATTAAAGTTTTAATGATTCAAAACTATATCGCTTTATCTTTTGGCTGGAAGGATCATTTTATTCAAAATAGAATAATTTTTTGCTGAGCACCTTTCCCTCATTCTTGTTATGTTTTTATAAAGCTTTCAGAACCGGTCGAGCGAGGTGAATCCTCAAAGGGCAAAGGCAAGATAGAATACTATTATGATGTTTTTCGGATTGTTCTAGCTTGAAGGTTGTAATTAAACATTGTGCGACTTTTGTTCGTACTTGTTACCCTGTTATTATAAGACTTCAACTTTTAATTAAGTTTTATGCTTCCGCTGTGTAAATTAATTCGTATGAGCGATCCTTGTAAGATATAACAGGGCGAGTTCTCGAATACTGACAACTCAATATGCTGAGATAATATCTGACGACCAGATTTCCACGAGGATTCAAAGGTGGAAATCTAGGAGCGTCACATCCAAGTCCAAGTAAATGTTTCTTAAAACATACTTGATAAAAATTATCTTCATTGTTACCAAATTAATACAGTCTACTAAACATGGAAATAATTTACATAATGAAATTATTTACATTAACCACATCTCAATTCTCGGGTCTCACAAGAGTTTTGTCTAAGGATTATAATGATCTCAAACAAGAGCTTTTAAAAACCAAAAAAAATCTTGAAGTGCAAAAACAACAAAGTTGACAATATTGCTTTAAGCTAAGATGGATCAACTTAGACAAAAGCTTGCTGCTACTTCCTTGAAGGAGTTGGAGTTGATGGCAAAAAATGTTATATTAACTAAGACTGTGAACTCCTGGAATCAATCAACCAAGAGAGTAGACCTAATCATACATGAGCAGAAAAATCGAAGTGACAAAACTAGCTTAGGTTTGGGGTCTGCCGTCTTGGTTAGGTCCACAACAAATGAGTGACTTAACTAGCCTTGTTCTTACTATAATAGACCAACAAAAAATGATGTTGGAAATGTGCCAACTGGTAGTTGATAATATGAACAAATTCAAATGAGAAGAATTCCAACGACAAGAATTCACTTCCTATAAACTAACTTAGCATCTCAAATCATTGTTGAAAATTTTTAGAGCCTGAACCTTGCTGCTTTTCAAGAAACCTGTCCAAGAAAATGCATAGCCAAAATCTTCATACCCTTAGTCTATTCCACCTATAATTGACTTCAGCCAAAGATCAGAATTCTATAGCAAAGCACTGGAAGATCAAGATTAAAGCTCCTCCCTGCTATAATATGAAAATAATTCTTAATGAGCCAAGTTGCATTCTTTCTTAATGAATCTATCTTTGATATTTTAAATGACTTAATGATATTGCTACTAATCTATTGTTTCTATATTGTTACACTTTATATCATAGTTTGTCATATCTATTTTTGTTGCTGTGAATTTCTACCATGATTATATTACATGTTTAGAAATATTCTAAGGGGCTATTTTTCCGTTGTGTGACTAGTATATCTTCAAACTCAGTTTGTTGCAACAAGCCTTGTGGACATCAATACTTGTGATTGCAAAAAGTAAACTTTTAGCTTAACAAAATAAATTTTAAAAGACTATTCACCCACTTTTAATCTATTTTAGTTCTCAAGGACCTACTAATATTGTTCAAATTATGTATCTGTGGTCCGATGATTAAAGTTATGGCTTTTATATGTAAGAACACAAATATTTTTATGAACAATTAATAATATGAAAATGTCTTTCATGACGTTTAGTAGAATTATTTTTTGCATCGCTACATTTCAAGAAATTGAGTTAAAATGAAAATATAATGACCAGGGGCATTTTGGTTATTTTGACAATTATTATGCTCAATGG
The DNA here is from genome assembly GCA_032359685.1 of Pittosporum tobira. Classification (NCBI taxonomy): domain Eukaryota; kingdom Viridiplantae; phylum Streptophyta; class Magnoliopsida; order Apiales; family Pittosporaceae; genus Pittosporum; species Pittosporum tobira. Next base: position 5,263 of record JAUMHB010049509.1, read on the forward strand.
TATTTTGGTTATTTTGACAATTGTTATGCTTAAGGGTAGTTTAGTTATTTTGACAAAAGATATGGCCAAGGGCATTTTGGTCATTTTTGGTGAAAGTTATGCCCTTATTTTGGTCATTTTGACCCGAAAGTTAAAAAGTACTCAAAATCACGAAACGATCAAAGATCTGGAATCAGCGCGGAAAAATAGTGAATCGAAATGCCGTCGAATTTTTGATTTGACCTAGCCCAGAGTTAATTTTTTGACCGGAGCGTCGTATGGAAAAACAGATAGCGTCGTTGGAATTGCAGCATACAAAAACATAAGAATAGAGTATAATATTGTATTTTTTAATTTTTGACATTTTAAATTATTATTTAATTATTAAATTAATTGGTTCGCGAATCGAGGCAAAATGATAGTTTGAATTTAAGCCAATTGACCAGCTGGGACCCACTAACGTACAGGTCCCCATAACTTTTGTCTTTTTCCAAAACGAGTTACAGACCCTTTCAAGTATCGATTCAAGTTACTGGACGTTGTAATTCATCCTTATAACACGTTTAAACCAAACCCTAATTCATTTAGCAGCCACAACATCCAAAGTTTGGGTTTTTACTTTTCTTCCTTGTTCTTGGTAAGCCGAGAATTTCAAGTCAAAATTTACTGTTGTTTAGCATAATTTGACAATTAAAATAGCTTCCTTGTGTTCCTTAGGTCATATTAAGATTTTAAAACATGACTTTTGGCTAAGATTCAACCACGGTCAAGCCCAGTTACAGTCCATTTCAAGCCGTGGCTAAGCCTGGATTTTTAGCCATTAAATCAGTGTTGTTTTGATCGATGCTTAGCCCCTTTATGTTCTTGAGACCGCAAGGAAATTTTTTGTAATTTTTAATTGATTTTTGGGATGGTTTTAAGTGTGAAATCAAGCTCAGGCGGAGAACAATGCTACCGGCCATGGCAGCCTTGCCGTGGTCGGAGAAGGTAACCCTATCACCTCCGTTTTCAAGCTTTTAATTGACGGGGATGGTGGGGACACTTGTTTCATCAATCCCATTCCATCAAAAGTGAAGGGGGTGCAGTGCAGGATCCCGTCTCTGCCGAAGAAGGAGTTGTTTCCGATAGCCGAGAAAGGACTTCAACTTTTAATTAAGTTTTATGCTTCCGCTGTGTACATTTATTCGTATGTGCGATCTTTGTAAGATATAACAGAACGAGTTGTCAAACATTGGCAACTCCGAAATGCTGAGATGATATCTGATGACCAGGTTTACACGAGGATTCAGAAGTGAAAATTTGAGGACGTCACATTATACATTTTGGAAACTATGTATATTGTAGATTAGAAAAGTTATATGTAATTTTTTTAAACTAATGAAATTATAAAATAAAATATACTTCCTCCATTTTACAAAAAGAGGATAAATTTTAGCTTTAAAATTTATTATTGAAATTCTAAAAGTAAGATTAATATAAACTTAATTAATTCAAAATGAATAAAAATTTATTTTTGAAATTCTAAAATTAAGGTTAATATAAACTCATTTAATTCAAAATGATTTTTTTTTTTTTTTTTGAACAAAAGGTATACTGTATGTTTGTTTCGTGTCATACATTTAAGGTGAAGTTATTTTAATTTACACTTGAAGCCCCAAAAAATAATTTTTTTTATAATTGATACACAAGCAGAATTTGCACGGTGTCATTGAATGGAAATCTAAACGATAACCATGAAGGGAAACAACGAGGCCCATGACGATTGGCTCTAGATATCTACTTGATTACCAAGCCACTCGAACAATTGGTCATGTCAATAATTATATTGAAAAGCTGGCCAAATCATAATTGAACAATTGGCTAGTTTTCTTCCACCGAAAGTGATCTCTAACTGCTACCAGATGAGATGGCCTTTGTTAGTCTCACAAATAAAAGATAACAATCAAAACAAGCAACTACAATAATTACACAAACCTCAATCAACACAATAATTGGATATTTCGTACGCGATTATTATATACAAATTAAATTCGCCTTACGGCTGCCTTTCTATATAAATAGGTAAGTCGAGCTCATACACTTTGCTTTAAGCTTTACATCATAGCCAAACAAAAAGAGAGATGGCTTTAAGCTGGCTCCTTCATTCTGCATACACAATTGTTCTAGGGTGCCCTAAAACGCAAGATGATAAGATCATGGGGTACCCTAATAAAGAAGAAGTTGCCAAAAGCTTGAAGCTTTCAAATGATCCATCAGGGTTCCAGATGCCTCTTCACTACCCCCGTTACACAAAGGCCGATTACGAGAAAATGGAGGACTGGAGGCTGGACTTGCTCCTGCAGCAATACGGCATCAAGTTTGAAGGTACGCTTGATGAGAAAAAAGCGTACGCTATGGGCGCATTCTTGTGGCCTGATCAACTTTGAAGTGCCCCTAAAAGTCTCTCGTGCCCGTGAATCTTGTACAACTTTATGCTGCTGCTGTTCCAATATACCATTTATTTATAAACTTAGTATGTTACTTAGCGAACAAGAAAAAGAATAAATTATATGCTATGTATGTATTTTGCGCTACAGTGCTAAGTGTTGTTTCCAATTGATTGTATGCATTTCATAGTTTGTAATGCCTCATAAGGAAATTGGTAGGTTAGCACCAGTTTGGCATAGCGGGACGATGAGATGAAGCTCTTTTACTAGTAGAGATGTAGGAAAGGTGCCATTTATGTAAAAATTCCGCAATGTTTTGTAAACAGCCTTTAGAGTATTTTACACATATTTTGATATTCAGATCTTAGTTTGAATGCAAATATTGCAATTTCAAAAACGGCCAATATCATATTTTCCTTGGATTGCGTTTGAACTCAAAAGTTCTACTGTAGTTGAAACGTTCGTGAAAACCAATATATGTATAATTGAGGTTTTTGTTGGCGTGTTTTTTGAAACACTGCTTTTACTAGCACCACTATATTCTAATAAAACTAACATCTATATGAATTAACTGATAGTCACTATTCTGCAACTTATTTATATATTCTATAAGGTTATAATAATGAATTCAATAATGTTATATTTACTAACAAATATACTAACAAGTTATACACAAATTGACGTGTTAAATTATAATTGATTATAATGACAAACTCACCCCATGTATAGTCATACATCTATTAATTATAATTTAATATGTTAATTTATACATATTTTATTAATATATCTGTTAATATTTATAACGTTACTCTATTTTATATTGAAGTGAAAATATAGGACCCAAATTCTCGTTGAAAAGAGTACCAATAACCAAATACCCACTGGAAAGAGTTATTTGTAATTCACCATTGGATAGTAGCTTTTCATCAAAGTAACGGCCTAGATCAATGGCGTTGATTCAGACCATGGGCAGTCAGTGACAGTTCAGGGCCTCATTTTGAAATATGTACCTAGGGGAATTCGAACTCTGAACATTTCGTAACTTTTTCGCTGAACCATCATAACATTGTATTCAAACACTCGCAACTAAAATATTTATAGTATCCGCAATTTATTTATTAAGAATTTTGACAATCTCCAATGATTTTTATCCCAAAAACTGAAGCTACCCATTAATGTACCACTATAACTTAACTCATGATTATTTACTTATTAGAAGTCTCATGTTCAAGTTTTTCGACAATACAAATATTTTTTGACAATTATAATGGAATCTCTTGCCCATAAGAAAATTCACCTAATACATTTCACATACAATCAGCAAACATCATTCACCAGAGGAAAGATAAGGGGCAGAGCAAAGTGCAGTGCTGAATTGCTAACAAATGAAAATCATCAACATTCTGTTTCGAAGGGCCCCACAATTATTTCTCTAAAAGGATCAATTCAAGAAACGGAATAATTCAATGACAATTAAATGACCCTTCTTCATTTTGGCCTACTTGGCATTGCATAATTCTAAAAGACACTGACCTTTCCATTAGGCTGCCGGTTATGAGGTTGAAACAGTGCGTCTTTTCTTTTTCATAAATTAGATTTCATACATCTCCCATAAATTAGAGGGTCCCAAGTTAACTGAAATAATTAATACGTTAACTGTTATCTACACGAAAATTTGCACTTACGAAGGAGAGACTTAGAGGGTCCTCAAGGTAGATGGTTGATAATAACTCTTCAGCGTTTCAGAGAGCCAGTTCAATTTGCCTGCAAGAGGAGACAATACAGTGAGTATCAAAGTCATCAGTAACTTTTGTTCTGTTTAAAAATAACTAAGCAAAAGCAACCCTACTTTCTGGAATAAGTACAATTTTATTTTTTATTTTTCAGAGAATCTGGACTGAGCAGCTCGGCAAAATCTCATTAAAACTTACGTCTACGGAAGCTTAACCTGAAACTATGGAATGCTGTTAAACGACGATCGGAGCTAATGTAGGTAATGAAGTGTATTTGGAGGTGGTTAGTGTTTAAAGATAACATATCATACTTCTTATATTTACCCTATCTTTTATAGAAAGTACTAATGTTGTCCTAATCACCTTGTACACTTTTGAGGAGGCGGAAGAGATCGAATAATATATCGTTAATTATTCCCAAGTGTAGGACATGTGATGAATCTAGTCAATCTTATAGTCCCCATATGATTTTAGGGTTTCACGTATTTTGTAATTTTTAATTCTCCTTATTTAATTTAGGAGAACTATGCCCTAACTATTTTCCGATTTAGGGTTTTTGGTGTTTGAGTCTTAACTCGATGGGGTCTGACTCGGTGTTATATCTAATTTTAGACCACACCCTAACATTGCCTTCCATTGCCATGTATTTAAACTATAAGTTAATAATTTCATAAATTTTCTTTTGTAGTTGCCAAGAAGGAGGGGAACGGGAGGATTAATACACTATCGAACGAGGAGGACACCATCCCGAGTGAGGGGTCATCACCGATGAAGCCTAACCGAGTGGCTTTCGAAGGTTATGAGGAGGATAACCGAGCTACCTAGTCAGAGAGGTGAACAGATGACGAGGATGAGGACGGCACTCGAGTGCCATCCAAGGACCCTACCCCATCGGCGTCTACTAAGCCGATAACCCCGAATCCGATTGCTGAGGCAGGTCCATCCCGATCATCGAGGGTGGACAAGTTATGGAGGAGGGTCAACAACGTTGAGTAGGCAAGTGAGGGAGGAGGAGTAGGAGAGACATTGGAGGAGGACAAGGAGAAACAGAAGAGGAGGATCGAATTGTGCATTAGCCTTTCACATCATTGGGAGTGTATTTCTTGACGTATGATGGATAACTACCGTCTGATGATCATTGCCACCTGTAACTTTGAGAGTATTCGGGGTGATGATGACGATCGATCGTTTGGATGAGAATTTTGAGGTGGCGTGAGAGTATGAGCGAGATGTGCTCGATGGAGTTCGGAAGAAGATTCCATATGACTTGAGATCTTGATGTTTTTGGATTGACCTCGTGATGTAATAAAATGTGTTTAGTTAATGTGTGTAATGATGTATATTAATTTTTAACTATGAACGGTATTGTAAATAGGTTGTGTATGTTAATATATATTGTGGTTTCAAGTATATGTTTGGAAATTAAATATTATGTTATATTTCATAAAATGGCTTCACGAAGACGAAGGAAAACATCACAAGAACAAAGCCAAGTGGAGCAACCAGCTCCAAACCTGATGCAACAATTCGTGGACCTACTCCACGATGCATTGCTTAACGCACCCTAGCCGGAACGGGAGAATCTGGTACCCGCCGCACCACCGGCTCCCATAGCTATTTTTAGGGAATTTAAAAACTTACAAGCCCCTACATTCGAGGGAAGCAAGGACCTGACTGAAGCTCAAAACTGGATTAAAGAAATAGAGAAAGTATTTAAAATTTGTCAAGTAATGGACAACTAGTTTGAATGTACTTCTCGAAAAAAACTCGCTTAACGCACCCTAGCCCGAACGGAAGAATCTGGCACCCACCGCACCACTTGCTCCCATAGCTATTTTCAGGGAATTTAAAAACTTACAAGCCCCTACATTCGAGGGAAGCAAGGACCCGACTGAAGCTCAAAATTGGATTAAAGAAATAGAGAAAGTATTTAAAATTTGTCAAGTAATGGACAACTAGAAGACCAGAAGAGCAAAAGCTAATGAGGTCATCACCTGGAAGAAATTCAAGGAGTTTTTTTTCGAGAAGTACATTCAAACTAGTATGTCGGACCGCATGGAAATGAAGTTCTTAGAGCTAAAACTGGGAGACATGATGGTGGCACAGTATACTGCAAAATTCAATGAGATGGAAAGATATGCACCGCGTCTGGTAGATATGAATAGAAGACAGGCAAAAAGGTTTGAGCAAGGGTTGAAACCTTGGCTCTACAACAAAGTAATGGTGCTGAAAATTGACAATTTTGATTAGCTAGTGGAGAAGGCCATCATAGCCGAGGAAAGCCGGGATGCTCTGTCCAACTACGACAAGAATAAGAGACAGAGAAATTTTAGAAAAGGAAAAGGGCTAGAAGAGCGGATTGAAAATACTCATTTGTTCCAAGCGGAAAGTTGGGGAAGTAATATCTCTGATAATAATAGACCAAATGAAGAAGTTGAAGAAAGCTCAAGTCGAAAGAAGAAACAAGAGGAATGTCAGATGAGTGGAAATAATCACGGTGGAAGGTCATGTTTGAAGGGTAAAAATGTATGTTACCAATGTGGACAACTGGGACACATGGCAAATAATTATCCCAAGCAAGAGAGCTGAAAATGTTTTGCTTGTGGGGAAATCAGACATATTACCCCAAATTGTCCTAAAACGACTCACACTGTGGCGGGGGAAGATAGCCGATCCAGAACAAAACTGGTGTTGATTGGAACAAACAGTGTGCCGCTTTAGCCAAGAGCGCGAACATTCAACATGGCAGTAAAAGAGGTCAAGGAAGTGGAGGATGTTGTGACAGGTACTTTGCTTGTGAACTCGTTTCCTGCATACGTACTATTTGATTCGGGTGCTACTAGATCTTTTATCTCTGATAGCTTTATGCATGAATTAAATGTTAAACCCGAGAACTTGAATGAACCGCTAAACGTCATAGTAGCTAGTCAAAAGGAATTTCTTGTGAACGAAGTGTGTAAAGGTTGTTTAATTGAAATTAACGAGTATAAATTTTCCATTGATCTAATATTGTTTTCCTTAAGGGAATTCGACATTATCCAGGGATGGATTGGCTAACTTTTCATAAAGCCAAGATAGATTGTCAAAAAAAGTGTATGACTATGAAGACACCTTTAAATGAAAAGATCTCATTTATAGGAAGCAAAAACCCTAAGTCTGAATTTTTGGACAATGGTCCAAGTTAAAATAATGATGCGGAAAGGATGCACTGTCTTTTTGGCTCATGTAATGGACACATGGAGTCAAGGATCCAACATGGATGACATTCCAGTAATAAGAGAATATAAAGATGTGTTTCATGGTGAGTTAACCAGGATTAACCTCGGATGGAGAAATTGAATTTTTGATTGACTTAGTGCTAGGTATTGCACCAATTTCCAAGGCCCCATATAGAATGGCATCGGTCGAAATTAAGAAATTGATGACTCAACTGTAGGAATTATTGGACAAAGGATTTATTCGACCGAGTGTGTCACCGTGGGGAGCATATATGTTTTATTTGTATGTAAGAATGATAGGTCGATGCGCTTGTGTATTGACTATCAAGAGTTGAACAAGGTGACTGCAGAGAATAAGTACCATCTTCCAAGTATCGCTGATTTATTCAATCAATTGAAAGAAGTTGCCTATTTATCGAAGATTGATTTGAGATCTGGATATCACCAATTGAAGATTAAGAGTGATGACGTCCAAAAGACCGCATTCAGGACTATATATGGGCTCTACGAATTTTTAGTGATGCCCTTTGGTTTAACCAATGTAGCAACGACATTCATAGATTTAATGAACCAAACATTCAAGTCATATTTGGATAGGTTTGTTATCATATTCATAGATGATATACTAATTTATTCAAAGACATAGGAAGAACACGAAGAGCATCTTTGGATGGTGTTAGAAATACAAAGGGAGAAGAAGCTCTGTGCTAAATTCTTGAAGTGTGAATTTTGGTTAAATCGGGTGCAATTTCTTGGTCAAATAGTAGACAAAGATGTCTCGGTAGACCCAGCCAAGGTGGAGGTAGTTATAAAATGGCCAGAACCCCATATGCCAACATAAATGGGAAGCTTTCTAGGGTTACCTGGTTACTATAGAAGATTTATTCAAGATTTTTCCAAGATAGCCACCCCCTTAACTAATTAACTCAAAAGACAGCAAATTCGAGTGGACCTTGAAATATGAAAGAAGCTTCCAACAATTGAAAAAGAGGTTAACCACAGCCCCAGTATTAACATTTCCAGATACCATTAGTGGAATTGTGATTTATAACGATGCTTCATTGAAAGGTTTGGGTTGTGTGTTGATGCAACATAGGGTGATCACGTATGCTTCTCATCAGTTGAAGGGTTACGAGAAACGGCACCCTACCCATGACTTGGAATTAGTCACGCAGTTGTATTCGCATTAAAAATATGGAGATACTACTTATACAGAGAAAAATATGAAATTTTTATTGATCATAAGAGTTTAAAGTACATATTCACTCAAAATGAGTTGAATATAAAACAGAAAAAATGGTTGGAATCGATAAAGGATTATGATTTTACTATAAATTATCATCCCAAAAAAGCCAATGTGGTTTTAGATATGTTAAGCCGTAAGAACAAGCTTAATATGATGTTGGCTTAGAAAAGGATAAGAGAAGACTTGGGGAAAATAGAATTAGAAGTGGTATTTAATGAGGAAATAAAAGAATTTGTTGGGACGATCAGTGTGAAGCCAACATTAATTAACAGAATCAGAGGAGTACAAAAAAGCAAGTCGAAGAAAAGACACGGTTAATTGAAAAAGAAAGTTTAAAATGTCGTGTGGATGGGGATGGAGTGTTACGATATAGAGATCGAATAGATTCTGCAAGAAGCGCATAATTTTCGATTCTTAGTGCACCCTGGAAGTACCAAGATATGTTGGGATATCCGTAACAATTTTTGGTGGCCTAACAGGAAAATGGATATTGCTGAATAGGTGAGTAGTTGTCTAACTTTCAGCGAGTTAAGGTGGAGTATCAGAAGCCGAATGGATTATTACAACCCCTGGAAATTCCTAAATGGAAATGGAAAAACATTATTATGGACTTTATTGCAGGCTTACCGTAAGAGGATACAATGCCATATAGGTGATTGTAGACCAATTGACCAAATCGACCCATTTCCTACCAATCAAAGAAACCTACTGGATAGACTAGCTCGTGAAGGTATATGTAAAAGAGATTCTGAGTAGGCACAGTGTAATGGTGTCTATAATGTTGGATTGCGATGCTAGGTTTACCTCAAGGTTTTCAAATAGTTTTCAAGAATTTTTGGGCACACGATTGGATATGAGTATTGCCTACCACCCACAAATGGAAAAACAAAGTAAGAGGACTATCAAACATTAGAAAATATGTTGAGAGCTTGAACAATGCATTTTAAAGGAAACTAGGATGATCATCTCCCATTGATTGAATTTGCTTATAACAATAGTTACCACTCAAACATCGAGATGGTACCGTTCAAAGCCTTATATGGAAGAAAGTGCAGGACTCCATTGTATTGGAACGAGGTAGGAGAACACAAATTGTTAGGGTCGAGTTGGTTCAGATGTGGAAGACGTGATTAAAACCATTCGCAACTGGATGAAAGTGTCCCAAAATATACAAAAGCAATAGGCAGATCGTCATCGAAAGGATTAAGGATTAGAAGTAGGCGACTATGCATTATTAAAGGTTTTACCATGGAAATGTATAATGCAATTTGGAAATTGTGGTTTGGAAAGAAAAGGAAGTTGAGCCCAATATTTATTGGACCTTTCCAAGTACTACGAAAAGTTGGTCTTGTGGCATATGAGTTGGCTTGACCCCAGCTCTGGGGCATTTGCATAATGTTTTCTATGTCTCAGTACTTTGTTCTTTTAAACTCGACTTTAAAAAGATTATTGACGACCAGCCCATTGAGATCAACGAAGATCTCACCTACCAAGAGATTCCAATGCATATAGTTGACCGTTAAATTAAGGTATTGCATAATAAGGAGATACCTTCCGTGAAGGTCATTTGGCGCAACCACAATATTGAGAAGGAAACTTGGGAGTCGGAGGAAGAAATGATGAAAAAGTATCCCCATTTGTTTGAGGCTTGAATTTTGGGATAAAATTCTTTCAAGGGAGGAAGAATGTGAGACCCCAAGAAATGGAGATGTGACTATTGTAAATATTTTTTTATTTTGAATATGTGATTAATGTTAATGTCAAGTAAATTATATTAGTTTGGTAGAAATGTGATAATTTTTAATCAATTATACTTGAATGAAATTTTCTTTGGACTTGGACATAAATGTTGGACTTAAGGTGAACTTTAAAATTCTAATTAATGGTTGCCCAAGTCCATAATTTCTTAGCCAAAAATTTAAGTAAGTAATGGGCCAAGAAATGGTGATCAAAATTTAAGTAAATTATGGCTTAAGAATTTTTATTCAATCAAGGAAGTTATGGACAAGTGATTTAATAAGTATGGACTATGTGTATGGACCCAAGGTCAAAAAATTCATGGATCAAGCCCAAATATACTCCCATGGCTGAAATTTGTATGTGAGGCCCATCGATGTTCATCATTTTCTAAGGGAGGTGATATTTTGAAAAGTTTAATTGTGAAATGACTATCTTGCCATTTGAGGTGTCAACTTGAGATGTTTAGCTTCCTTGAGAAGCTTGAGACTTGGCAAGTGATCAAGGGTGATGAATGAAAAGCTTAACAAGTGTTGATCAAGGTGTCAAGCAAGAGATGGTGAGTTTAAGTAGTTGATCATGGAAATCCATTAGCTTTTGTAACTATCAATCCAAGTTCTCCATTCCACCAACCCAAAGTCAAGAGGTCAAACCTTCTTCCCCCTAGTAGACTCATGACAAAGAGAGGGAGAAGACTTGTCATTTTTCTATCCTTAGCCAAGCTTAAAGTTAAAGAGAAAAACAGAAGAACCGAGAAAGAAAACCAACTTTCCTTAGCCAAATCAAGCATTTCCAAACCCTAATACACTCATACAAGCCACTAAAAACCTTAGATCTGAACAAAGCTCACATCAAATACCACTAACTGAGGGCAACATTCCATTGATGGCCAAGGTTGATGTGATGCCCCTATCTCCTGTCTAACTACTATTTACTTACACTGGTTGTCAAAAGACATTCCTCAATGTCCTTATAAAATAAATTAATGTTTTTCCTTGTTTAATTCTTTCCCACAATTTACGTTACATCACTACATCGTCCTTAGCTCATGCTTGAGTCCTCCAAAATTTATCCTCACAAACTATTCTATTTGTAAAACATTTAAACATGAAAAATATGAGAGAATAATGTTGGAATTTACAAAGTTTGAAAAGGCATGGCCAAAGGACGCA
>JAUMHB010049531.1:0-13595 GCA_032359685.1 Pittosporum tobira
TAGTATATAGCAACAAATAAATAAATTTAAGGATGCTAAAATGTTCAAAATAATTTACTGCATGCTTTTTAATAGTTTTATGCTTAAGATATTTTACAAATAGAGATATTGGTTATCAAGACTTGACTTCTTTGACCAAAATCTCATATGAATTTTGTGTCTAACCCAAATTAGATTTGAAAAAATTAGTTTCCAAATTATAAATAGATAGATCTGAAGTATGGTTGGTGCAAATTAGAAGAGCATTTGAATTATTTATTTATTGATTTTTAAATACAAGTTAGCATTTTTATTTTTATTTTTAGAAAAAAATTCACATATAATTGTTCCATGTCATCTTTAGTTTTAATGATGGGTTTTCATGTCATCAAAAGCTATGCCACATAAGGAAAAAATAGATGATGTCAGCAAAAATCATCTCAAACGTTAACAGAATGATAAGAAAAATTAGAATATAGTCAATCGTTTAAAAAAATTTCAATTCAATAACCACTTTGAAAATTGAGAATAAATATAGTAACTAAAACTTATTTTTCCGTTGATTAAAGTAATTCATACAAGGAGATGGAGAAAGGGGGAAGATGGAATGTTCTAAAGAAGGTTATATGAATAACTAACTGGTTCCAACTCCAATTAAGGATTGTTTAACTAAAAATATGATTCGAGTTTAATTGAAAATATTAATAGATAGAATATTAATATATTTTTAAATTTAATTAATAATTCAAATTTTATCAATTTTTTATTAATATTTAATATTATTTATTTAAAAATTTTAAATTATTTGAACTCGATTCATTGAAAATAATTTATATATTTTTTGCTAATTTTGTTTATTTATTTAATTAAATAGTGACGATCGAAAAGTCCTTGGTTACTTTTTATTCTGAGTGGTTTGTTTAGGTCTTCATTACTTTGAACTTGAGGAATGCGACAAAGTGTGGACCTTAAGAGATGATTGATTAATGAATATAAGCTAAATATGTTAACCTCGAGGGACGGTCGTAAAATTCTTGAATTTATTGTCTTCGTCCCATATTTATTTATTTGTATTATAAAAAAATATTATTAAAAAATTGTTTAAGTTAAATTTCAAGAACATATTTGATTTAATATAAATATATATTATTTTATTATTTTATTTTCAACCACTTTTAGAGATTTTTTGTATGTTAAAGAAACAAAATTTAAATATTTTTTTTAACATAAACACCTACTTTACACAAAATTTGAAACCTTCATAAGTTGGAAATCATATACGCCACTTTCACTCACTGTTGTAAAAACTTTGCCATATAAATATTTATCTTACAAAAGAATAATATTTTAAATAAATATTTGCCGTGCAATTTTAAGGCACCTATTGGATTATTTCTTATATAAAAAATAAATAAAGTTCATAATATTCTATCTTAACTACTTTTTTCATTAATAAAACTAATACGTACAATATTACCTATGAGATCAATAAAAATTATTTACCTGAAAACTTTGTTAAAAATATTAAAAATAAAATCTCTAAATAAAATAATACTAGTTGCCACCCGCCTTTAGTCTATCGTGCCCTATACGACAGAAAACGATAGACTTTGTAGTCCACTTACCTCCTGATAAACAAAGTGAAACCCCGTAAATAAAAGGAGATTTCACTCTCTCCCTCCTCGGGAACTCAGAGATCGTAATTGTTGTACATATATACGTACGATAACGCTACAGATAAACTCACGAACACACGCTCAGAGCAGAGTATGGGCAAATTGAAGATAGCGGGGGCATGGTCAGGGGTATTAGACATAGAATTGGAAGCATGGACAATAGCCATGTTGAGACAAGAAATTGCCAAGCGATCGGACTGTGGATCGGACTCGATTAACCTAATATACGCCGGAAAACTTCTGAAAGACGGCGACGGGTCGGATAATTTGACCCAATTAGCTCTCAAGCCAAACGCCAAGATTTTGGCGATGCGGGTCTCTCCTGATCAGGCCAAGTCTTTAAAGACTGAGCAAGAAAAAGCCATGGCTGAGGAGGAACGCTCTAATAAACTCTCCCGACTCAAGTTTGTCCCTTTTGCTCACTCTCTCTGTATAAATATGCTTTTGTACTGATTAATTGAGATATAGTGAGTGACCAAAGTTAATTCTTTTCCTTTATTAGGTGGACTGTGTTGTTAATTTGTTTGAGCTTAATTGATACTCCCTCCGTCCAAGTTATGTCCTAATTTTTTTTCTTATTAAATTTCTTTTTAGAGTTTTCAGCCTGAGTTTTACGACATTCAAAAAAACATAATCGTGCATATTTTATGTATATCTAATATATTGGAAAGTATAACATACAAATATATTAAGCAAATATTTTAAAAATATAATACAGAATATATTTTTAAAATTATAATAGTATGTTATAAAAAAAATTTATATGAATTTTTTTATGAGTTATTAAAAAAGAATATTTTAACTCTTTAAATAAATTGGATATATCAATAAATTTTCTATAAATATAATATTTTATTTTTAAGCAAAAGGTTTTGTTGATCAGTTCTAAATAGATATATGATATTCTTATTTATATATAAAAAATTATATTACCTTTAAATTAGTATAATTTTTCGGCCGTATTTATTTCTTTAAAGTTATGTTTTGTTTTGTTAATTAACTAAAATTAAATTATAATATCATTTTAAGTAACATGAACTTTTGTATAAATGAAATAAAGTTGAAATTAATAGAAAAATTATTGGGAAGATAATGAGTTTTTTGTCACTTTTAAATAGATATATGACATTATTCTACTAAATGTTGTGTATAATAAAATTGTAATAAATATAAGTAGTTGTGGAAGATAAAGAGTTTAGTTACATTTATCATCATAATTATTTAATTTAATATGTGTTAAAATCTTAAATGAGTTGATAATGAGTTAAGTGAAATAGTAATTTTAGCCCTTTGTGAGTTGTTGAGCTGGGTTGAGTTGAGGGGTAATCCTATCCAAAAAGTGACATAAGTGCAAATCAAAAACGTGGATTGACTCACAGAATTTTTAGGTGCTTGTGCGTTTATATGTATGGATGTGTTTTTTGAACATCTTGAACTCCGATATTTAAATTTGGACGGAGGGAGTACAGAACATGCTATTCCATTATTTTACTATATTTCTAGCTAATGTTAGTCACGTGTTTTGTAAAAGTATTAATTTTAGTTAAAAGTCATCTTTTTAAAAATATATCTTATTTTGTGATGGACTGAAGTATGATATGTCAGATGTGCATAGGTCTGAGACTTTTACAGCTCATGTATCCTACAGTTCATATATATGGCATAAAACTGATAAGGTTACCTTGGTATATGTTTGCTCTCTACATTGGAAAAATGATTGCTTATCATTATCTCTCCCTCAACTTAACTCAATGACACTAAAATTGACAGGGCTGCTGCCACATCACTGGCCAAGAGACATGCTGATGGCTCATTACCAGTTGAAGACTTCAATATTGAGCTGGAAAATCAGAGTGGAGACAAAGTGCATTTGGGATCCGAGACTGATCAAAGGTTTGCCATTTAATCAGTTTTCAGATATGGTTCTTATTGGTGTAATTGGAGGTTAAAATATAAATTATTTCCAAGGTTTTGATCTTTAATTATTCTGGACCCAATAGTCTCCATGAGGGGAAGTGGATAGGGTAATGGCATTAATTTTTTATTTTCTCTGAAACAGTTTAATGAATTCTTTGACAGGGCAATCATGACGGGTCTTATGTTTCATGCAAGCGCAAAACAGCTAATTAGAAGACAAATGTATGAAGATGCACTGGAAGTGCTTACCATGGGGGAGGTTAGTTTTTCGGTGCACTATCATCGACAAAATCTTTGATGAGCAATCTCACTTGCCTGGTTACCCTTTGTAATGTTGCATGGCTGGATTATTTCTCTGGTCGTACTTTGTCACATACTCCCTCCATCCCAAAAAGAATGGCTAAAACACTTGAAGTCCGTAATTTAAGAAAAGCTACTTTTGAAGAGAGAATTTTTAAGCCACAAAATAATTGAGTATTCCCTAACGTTCTTCTTCTTTAAACATACATACTTTTTATTGAAATATGTGCCTCGGTCATTCATTTCAGGACAACGAAAAGAGTACCCAACCTCATTTTTTTTAGGACGGAGGTAGTATTTTTGTTGAAGTCTGTTGTTCTTCTACCCTTCATTTGAATTTTTTTTGGCATGCAACTACTATCTCTCCCCACTTTGTGTGTAGTTTTGAGATAGGTAAACCATTAAGAATATTTGTCAACTGACTAGGAAAGAATATGTCTTATATTTGTGAGTAAATTCCACCTCCCCCCCCCCCCAAAAACACACACACCCCAAAAATCTGTCCTCTTTTTGCGGGTGTGTGTGTATATGTATGTATCCCTTCCAACTCCCAAAGTTAGATGTTTTCTTTTGTTTGTGCAGGAGGCTTTTTCTCTCTGCAACTCCAAGCTCATTGAGGTGAGCCACTCTTATACACTAAAAATTATTGATATTTTACTAAAATGGTGTTCTTTAATTAAGTAGAACTGATTTGTGACGGAATAACTTATATTTTCTGGTGATAAGATCATATGTGACATTATAGGCACAATCTAGTGAAAGCTACGTTGTTTGTGTCTGAACTCTGAACAAATTCTCTTTTCCTCTATGATAAACTTTTCATTGCCATCTTTTTATTTATTTATTTTGCGTTCTTTTTTCGGCAATCAGATGATTGACAATGTCCCAATACTACAAATTGATATGGTGTGGTGCTATTTCATGCTTCGAGATATCAGCTGGCTATCAATGGCAGGAGTTCGCCTCTCTAAAGCAAGAGAAGGGATAGAGCGTTCTCATGGTAAAGAGTCTAGTCGTGTCCGAAACCTTCAAGGAGGTCGCTTTCCGGAGCTGGCCTTGTGAGTTCTCTTTTCAAGTTATCCATGGAGTATTTTTTAAATTTGTTTTTCTTAATCAACAAAATTATCTTGTTTACTGCATAACATTATTAAATCTGTATTTCTTGGTTTTAGATACTTGAGGATGGAGCTCTTGGAAGGGGTAGTAGCATATCACACCGGCCAGTTACCAAAATCTAAGGACGCATTAACATCTGCACAAGCTAAGTACTTGCAGGTTAAGTCTTTCTTTCTGTTAGGATTTGGTGCTAGTCAACTCTATTATAGTTTTCCTTGATGGTTGATTGTCACTTTATGAAAATTCTAATAATGTTTTCTTGTTATTTCCTTCTACCAACAACATCTCAAGTAAAATTGCTTGTTTTCTTAATTCAGCTTCAGGTGCAGGACGAAACTCTATCACTACTTATGAGCATGGGCTATAAGCAACGTGATGCCAAAAGGGCCTTACGCATGACTGGTCAGAATGTTGAGCATGCTGTTGAATTCCTCGTAGAGGAGAAGGCAAAAAGGGAGCAGAAAAGGGAGGATGACATCCGTCGACAGCGTGAGATTATGTATGAGTTATATTGTTGGACACATAAAAGTCAACTTGTAGTCTCTCTAATATGGTTGGCAACATCAGTAAGTTAATACATCATATATTGCAGGGAGCAAAAACAATATGGAATAACACCCCTTAAAAAACCCGTGGATATACAGAGAGTGAATGAACTAGCGACCATTGGGTACGTACTTGCTATAAAATAGTATAAATTTGAATATGGATAGGTTATTCAACAGTTAGAGAGATATATTTCTTCAAATACTATATGCATTTGGGGATACCCTTACCAATTAGTTTAACTTGGAATTACTAAATTTGGCAGGTTTGAGAAAGGAATCGCTGCAGAAGCCTTAAGAATAAATGAGAATGACATGCAAAAGGCTTTAGATGTCTTAACAAACCCAGAAACTAATGCTGCCATACAGGTAAGCAATCTTCTTGCACGGGTGTGTGTACATATTCAGCTTCAGTTTGTGTACACCTATCATATCATTCCTTTGTTTTGATGAGCAGCATAATGTTGAATTGAGGAGAAGGAAGAGACAGCGCCAAGCTGAAGATGCTTCAATAGAAAACCTCGTATCCATGGGTTTCCCTAGAGAAACTGGTACACTATTATTGTCGCATATTTTTTATTGGCAATTTTTGATATTCTGATTATTTTCAGGAAATGTAAATTTTGTGAATATGCTTGATATATATATATATATATTCTTTTTTTTTTAATAATTTATTTTTTTCTGTATTTATTTTTGCACGTGATTGTAGTTGTTGCAGCTGTAAATGCATATGGCACAGAAGAAGCGTTGAACCAACTACTTGCTGGACAAATTTCTAATCCAAATGGAACATTTGCGGCAGCCAATGTGAATGCAAATACTTCTCTTCCAGTGCAACCTACTAATAACACAGATGGTTTGAGTGCCGAAATGTTGGAGGGTAGTAATGGAGGTCCATCGTTGAGTATGAATGATGTAGAGGAGGAGCGAGATGTGGAGATGGAAGATGCAATAACTGGAGAACTAAAAAGAGGGGATGCCTTGTCAGACTATGACATCGAGGTTACAAAAGAAGGTGATGCTATAAACGAATACTTGGCTCTCCTCTCTTCTTCGGAGAATATTGAGCAAGTTGTTTCTTCTTCATAGTGACAAGAAATTACTTTTAACCTTTTGCATGCAGTGCGTGTTTTGTGTACAGAAGGGTTGGTTTTACAGTATGGTACCGTTGGTTACAGACGGTGGGGGGCGTGGTAATTTGGAAGTGGCGTAATTATATGCACTTATCTTGTTAAGAATTTGGTACTTTTATTGCAATTCGATTCACACATTTTCATCTTTCTTTGATGTATTTTTTTTCATTAATTTTTTGCAATTTTATAGTATGAATTTTCACACCTTTAATCATATATATAGCTCTAAGAATGAAATGAGAAAAAATGGAAGGCGGTGAACTGGCATGGGCAAATGATCTGTGTTAGCTGAGGGTAGGTTTTTTGTCGAGCTTTATTATGCTTTCAGCTCCATCTTCAAAGACAGAAAGTGGAGCTAGGTCCTTTAAAGCAAGCATAGTTGGTCAATTAACGAGGCTGAAACTAAGCTGCTAAACTGAGCATCAATGCTGTGTCGTCACTTCCAAATGGATTCACGAAAAACAGAACAGTAATAATAATGTAGAGTATTAACTTGGTAAAATGGTAGCACTCGATAAAATAGATGGTGACAGTTAAAACTTGAGATTACCATGGAGCACAAATTAAACTTTTGTTGGGGAATCGTCTCATTAAAACTAAATACTCCATCTCCATCGCAAGTATACTACTATTATTAATTCTTTTATTGATATATGTAAATAACTTTTTTGTTCTTAAGAAAATGAGTTTCGGTATTATTTTTATTGTCCAAATGCGAATAATTTGGGTTATTATTTTTAATTTGTAATTATTTTGTTATTCTATTTTTATAAACTCTTTTTTTTTTCTCTCTCTCTCTATTTATATGGTCCACTTACAAAGATATTATTGTAAAAAAAATATTCTCCTCTAAAAAGTCAACTTCTTTCATTTTCATATTTTTCATGTTCTACTCATCTTTTTTTTTGGGAAAAGAGAGTTAAATTTTTTTTTTAATGAAACTCGTCTTCAAATTTCTCAAAGATGCAACTGTCAAAACACTAAAAAGTGGGAACAGAAAAAGAATTTTTATTGAGAAAAATAATGTTAATTGTACAAACTAATATCAGAGCCTACCGGCAAGACGAGGAGAGAAGTATCATAAATATAATTCTAGCAAAAAAGAATAACAAGCTGATTGAAGTAAAACGTAGATAGGTAGCATTCTTTTCAGATAAAACAGGAAAAATCAAATTTTATTTAGTCAAATATCACTGTGCTAACGAACTTTGGAAAACTATAAGGTGTTCCTGTTACGCTTTTATTAAATCTGAACAGTGACTGCATTAAGAAATCTTTGACAACAGCCATAACACATTTAAGTATCAATGTACCTATATTGCTTCCCCCTTCTATGAAATTCAAAAACACGACAACGATAAGGATCAAATTAAATTCGTATCAAAGGCTAAAATTATATTATTATCAATACGTAAAGAAAACCGCCAACACTTAAACATCATCCAAAACATCCAAGCAATTAAGAGCTTCAAGATAATCAGCTCAGTACCATCCAGATGGTTTGCTACTCAAAGAACTGGAAAACCATCAGCTGTGAAGTAAATGCATACACCGTCAGATGATGACAAACAGATTAGGGCAGAAGTAGAATCATAACTCAAAACCAAAGCTCTGTTACCAAACGTCTCAAGCTTTACATACTGTCCTTTATATTGAACTCAAAAACTAGGAAGACATCTGATAATGACTGAAAGTTTAGGCAGTGCATTGATAATCACCTCAATGTGGGTTTGTTGCATAACCTTTTTTACACTGCATATTCTTTTACATCGAAACCAAGTGGATATTCAACATCTTTGAACATGGTGATCTTCTCATTTTGAAAACGTTCTTCCCCTACTTTGTGTTCCTTGTAATCTTTTGGGAGCGTATTACAGTTTACTGTATGCCACACCGGTCTTTCCTCTTGGAACAATCTGCAAGTCAAAACTAGCAATCAGTAAGTATGGCAATCTATCATGAGCACCGGATTATGACACATGCTACCCGTGTTTCACAAATAAAATCTCATCCTGGTTAATGATTGTATAAAATGTCATAGCCCCTGTTTTGACAACTTATTTCATCAGCTTATAACTTATTTTCAAAAATAAATTACCTCGTACATATACTGATAAACTTGGAATAAATATGTACTCTCAAATTTTGCATTTTTTGAAAATGGGACTCTTTTTGTGGAATGGAGGAAGTAATTTCTTATATCAACACCTTCTCTCTCATCCCTTTTTGTTTAATTTACCAAACATGCAGGTGAGAGCAGGATTTTAAAACGAACTGGGAGATTATATGATGCAATTTTCACACAAATAATAGGGGAGAAGATTTCCTTGAGTCGGCAAGTATAAACTTGCCACAAGTATAACATTGAACTACCCCTTATTATTAGAGAAAACATCAGATGGTACTTGTTACAAAACTTTACAAGTGTATTGTTTGACATCTTGAAAATAAGCACTGGTTGTGGGCTATTATACTTCGGTCTGAACCAGCAGCAGAGAATGTTACTGCACAAGTGCATCACTGAGTGTGCATTTGTGTGTGTATGCAGTGTGAAAGAGAGGGAGACTTACGGGTGCTTGCAAAGCATCGGGCTTTGGATTGTGAGTGCATACTTGCATGTGGATAACTCAGTAATAGAACTGATCATGGCTCTCGGCTCTGAGCAAACGAATCTCACCTAAAAACATTTTTACGAGATTAGATCTCCACAGTGCGAAATTAAAGTGAATAATGTACTTATCAATACATACATGTATATGTGTGTGTGTGCAGACTGCAGCATACCTTGGTTTCTCGAGGTTGGCCTGTAAGATCACAAATGGTTCCATTTGAGTATTGATGAGCATGATACCTGCACCAATAATGTACCATATGGTAAGATTTCCTTCACATAATCTTTCTAACTCTTGCAGTATTATCTTAAAGAAAAAATTTTATGCTCATATTAAGGCACCCATGCCTTTGGGATGAACTTTTTGAGCGAGGATCTTTCAGTTTTGACGTATCGGAGATATTCTGGTTGTAAGCAGCTGTAGCCTCATCATCATACACCCCCAAGATAAATTCTTGAACCACCTGCATAATTTGAAACCAATATAAAACATAGATTCATGAATAGACACAGAAGCAGATACTTTCAACAAGAAATCTATACCTATATCAATGAAACCTTGCATGATTAGGGGAATTAATTGAAACCATTGGTTTTTCTGGTGATTAAATCAACTAGGCATCTTCAACTATTTTAACAAAAGTAAGGTTTTCGTGTATGTATTGTTTTTGGCCTTTTCATACCACATGAGAGACATTCTACTACAGATAATACAGTACTTGCAAAAGACAAGTATAAAAAGTATACCAATTTTCAAAATAAGGGCTAATAGAGATCAAGAATCTCATCACAGGCACTTGAAGCTACCTTATCATCCTCCAAATGAATTTGCCGCAACTTCTTTTGATAACAGAACTCATATGACCACCACCCCTCTTGCTGCATATAAGAATTCAAAAAGAAATTTACTAATCAGAACTGATCTTTAAGCGCATTTTATATGAAGATGGTTTCAGCTCACTTATCTGCTAAGCTCACAATATATCATTACATTTACTGAAATTGTACAAATATAAGACTAGCT
This sequence comes from Pittosporum tobira, assembly GCA_032359685.1. Classification (NCBI taxonomy): domain Eukaryota; kingdom Viridiplantae; phylum Streptophyta; class Magnoliopsida; order Apiales; family Pittosporaceae; genus Pittosporum; species Pittosporum tobira. The sequence continues at coordinate 10,305 of JAUMHB010049531.1, forward strand.
GTTCATCAATCCTGACCCTAATAAAACATCGATCCTTTAGCACTTCAAGCAGCTCATCTGGTGTCTTCAGTTTTAAGCGCTTCTTAGTCTCCACAATCATGCTGCTAGTGTTCTGTTGAGTAATGGGCTTTTCACTTTTCAGTTTCTCAACTTTAGGCAAGAAACATAAAAACTTTTGTCCATCTTTGTTGGGCATAATCACAGACTCCTGGTTGTCATCCTGCAAATCATAGATTTAAGTATTTAACAAAATTAAAAATAACTTGACAAAAGGTAGTAATGTAACAATTCATTCCACCTGTCCACTGCTTAGTTGTAGAAACGATGCCAGATTCTATGCCACTTTGTAGCAATAGCTTTTGTACATCTATTACATAATAATCAAAAGACCCATTTTACCCTTCCTTCAGGTTTTTACATATTATGCATAGTTTTATATTGATAATGCATATCTTCATGCCCGTAGGGCGTTTCCGATAGCATGGTAACTGGCTACGCCTAAGACCAAGCCTCACATCAATGAAATATGCTTGCTTACCGGATGAAACGGTGAGTCTTCAGGATGAAACTCAATTCTGTATTTTGGTTCTCGAGAGCTGCGAGTAATGGTCCCACCTGATCATACGAGCATATATTATCAGTACTAAATGTTAAAATTTAAAGAGTGCAAAAAGAAACGAGAAATGTAATTTTTTTATAGAAAAAATCTCAGCTTTCTTTCTATCCCATTGTGTTCTTGGTTCTTACTATGTTTTCACACCATGGTAGTGATTTGGTAAAGGAAAAGGTGAGCTTTTTTACAATTTTCTTTTGTTGCTTTCCGTTCCCTCAGAATACAACCCAGAGGGAGCTTGAAATAGTAAAAGTAACCAAATATAACACAACGCATAATTTGTTAAACCTTAAAAACCTAGACATTTGAATTAGCGCAATGTTTACCTACTCGAAAAAAATAAAATAAACAACTAAATTTCCACCATTAGCTGTCTGGAGAAACGCTCTCTCATATTTCAAAGTTGTAAAAACAAATTCATTTTATTCTTCTTTCCCCCGATATCCAGAGGACATGTAAATATGTACCTGTATGAGCCGGGAAGATCTGATCGGCCAAGATTTCGTAGTTGAGCAGATTGATAGACAAAAGTATGGCCCACCACAAAATCAGTCTCATTTTTTTCCCTTCTAATTTGGAGAGTCGATTGAACGCCAAACCTTTACAATGTAAAAAAGAAGAAAACGATGAATGTTGGAGAGTCAGAGAGACTCGTTTCGCGACTCAGATTACTTGCTTTTTCGTTGAGGGTAAATGACATATTGCATCCTCAATTTTTATCAAAAATATAATTTACACCCTAAATATTGTTTTTGAAAAAAATTATCTTAAATTTTTGTTCTGTGAATTAAATGCACATTATATTAATTTTTCTGTCAACTCTGTTAACATGGTTTGTAAATTTGTGTTCTTTTGAAGGTATAATAGTTAAATCACATGTTATTTTATTAGATATGTATCTTCATTTTTTATCTTCTCACCAGCACAATTCAAGTCTTAGCAGAGTAAATTTCTAGCAAAATGGGACAATCTCAACAGGCATAGCCAGCCCACTTCACCCCAAATGCTTCACCAAATATGGAATCAAGATCCGACAATAGAATCCCAATTGAAACAGCTTACTTATGGGTCGTTTTTGAAGTGGGTATTCCTGTTAGTTTTTTCTGGTTTTAAAAAGAAAATATTTTATTATGTTATAATATTTATAATGAATACATTAAATAAATTTGATCAAACATTCTAATACAAAGAATAATTGTCAGTTAATATATCTGTAGAGGTGGAAGTGCAAGATAAATTGGATACTTAAATTCATTCATCTATAATTGCAAACATAAATGTAGTTATTATTCATTAAATTAATTAGATTCATTGTAGTATGAATTAATAAGATTGAAATTTAGTATACCAAAAGTCTTAGGTTTTTACTATAAAATTCACAATATATGTTCATGTTATGAGTGAGACATAATAAATAATTTAATTTGATTGATGGGAACAAACTAATTACTTGTAAAAATTATTTATTAAAAAAATATACACACATACATACATATTTAATTCTTGTCATATTACGATTTTGTAAGAATTTGAAAAAAATCAATTTGAATAAAAAGAAATACTTCAAATTTATTTTATATAAATAATTTAATAATATTATAAATTAAAATTATGATATAATTTATATAATTTAATATCTAAATTCTATTGTACTTGAGCTTCCCTTATTGCAAAAGCTGGCCGATTCAGACGACAGCAAGGCAAGCCGTGGAACCCGTGCCCAATGCTAAAACCATACTCGATTTGACAAATCCGACCGATTTGTAGTCTGCAATTTTGTTCAATTCGTCTTGGGTCAAAATAACCGGAGGTGCTGGAGATACCATTGATGAAGAATCCACCTTTGTTTTGTCAAAGCCAATAAAAGGAGGGTTAGAAAGAGCCTTACCAGGTGGAAAAAAAATTGAATATTTTCTATAAATTTATGTAAAGGGGGGCAATGTTTTTTGGGGAAAAAAATATTTGAAAAAGGGGCAATATTTGGTTTCAATCTCCTTTTGTTATCAAGTTTAAAGTTAAGCTTTGAATGCGCCATTGTTGCTAGATCATGATTAACAATTTTTAGAGGGAAATGGTTATGATCAAAGAGCTAAAACAGATATATACAGGTTACTATGAGACTATAACCTAGAGGGACGGGAGAGAGAGATCAGGGAGGGAGATGGTAATGTTTCGAGATTTGGTTTTGGTAGCCTAAGAGGGACGGCTTCGAAGCAGGTGAGGGTATCATTGGAATTCGAGAGGGAGTGGACGCGAGAGAGGTAGAGGTTGGAGAGGACGACAAGGCGGAGATCGGGGCCACTAAAATTATTTTTAATTTTATCAAACTGTCCTCAGTTGACAACGGGCTCACTCACGTAAGACGTGAGCAGAAAGAAAAAACTAATGGAGCAAAAAATATTTTCTTCTCTGTTTTTTCTTTGCCGATAATTTCTTCGATCATTTTTGTCGGATACTACACACACAAAATATCAAACAAACGAGCACATATGCATACAAACGATCGGTAGACGACGAAAGATTTATGAGTGATTTTTAATTCTAGACACGAAACTATCATCTCCCCTCACAGAAGAAGTTAAAAAAAAAGATTTATGAGTGATTTTCACTTTTAACCCCCGAAAATGTAATGAAATTCGAATTAAAAATCATGGGTGATAAGATGGAATCCTCAATCT
>JAUMHB010049554.1:0-10839 GCA_032359685.1 Pittosporum tobira
ATAATATGAGACGGAGTGAGTAGCAGTAAAAGAAGAGGAGGGTGCTAGCGTATGGACCTGTTGATGGTCTGTTCAGTTAATTTTGTCAAGTTGATGGAGCGGGGTTAGTAAAAGACCGAGTACAATTATTTCTGAAGTTGGAGATATATAGACCCAGTAAACAAGAAGTATAGGATAAATCCCAAGAAGCAGTGGCTCTGAAATCATGGTAATTACAAAGTTTTCATTAAACTCCACTTAATAGCACGTTCTTTATTAACTGCTTCACGGACTTAACTAAACATTGTTGACATTTTGGACCACTGAAATTGTTAATCAAAGAATTTTTGAATAATCATCAATGAATTAGGGGGTATATGACCTAAATGGAGCTACCCACTCACCCGCCAAGAATCGGACATTGATGAAACCAGCAATGTGGATACCGCTTGCATATTTATGGTGACCACAACTTCAATAACTCTCAACTCATGTATTGTCCCGCCGTCCTGTTTGAGTTAACTTACTGTATAACTTATACAGTTTATTTTTAAAAAATAAATTATTTTTAAAATATTTGTTTTAATTAATTTTTAAAAAAGTTATAAGTTGATTATAATAATATTTGCAGTTTATTTTAAAAAATTGGTCAATATGAATTTTTTTTAAATACAATTTACATCTTATTTTAATTAACAAATAAAATATAAATTATTATAATAAATTGTGTCAAACAGACATATATATATATATATACATATAGGATCTCAGACATAATATGTAATAAAATAATATATTATTTTAAAAATAATATGAGACGGAGATAATAGCAGTAAAAGAAGAGGAGGGTGCTAGCGTATGGACCTGTTGATGGTCTGTTCAATTAATTTTGCTGAAGGCCCATCTCATACCAACCAAGACTGTGACGATTGCAAATTTAGGTCCAAGAGAAACACATAAATAAAAGCCTCGTTTTTATATTGTTTTATTATTTTTTTTTTCTAAGACACATAAAAGCCTATGGCATATTGACATTCATGTTTCTGCCAAAGTTTTTGTGCGGGCAGGGGCTAAATAAGTCAACGAGTATTAACTCATATAAATTTGACTTATATAATTTATCAAATTTATAATTAAAAAAATTTAAAACTTGTTTAATTACAAAATTGAGTGCGAATATAAATAAAATTAGAGTAATTTGAAGTTTTTAAACCAATTACATCGAATATTAAATCGTAGAACAAAAATAAAGTCTAAATGATAAATTGAGTTTTAAAATATATTTATATTTTGTCGTTAATATTTTAAATTAAATTCTTAATCAAGAGAACCTGAACCTTTGATGACCAAGGGAGTAAGGGACGATAAAACCCGAGGCACAAGTTGTACATCAGGCAACCACCTCCTCGTTTAAATTGTGTAACTGACTAACCGAGTATGCTAAAGCCAATTATATCGGATAATATAAAGAAATATTGCCTTTAAATAGATGTGGAAGTTAAATATGGATTGGTGGACATAACGAGAGTTGCTCGCAATAATGCTCTACGATCTTACAGCTGGTTAACGATGGGTATTTTACTATTTTTAATTTTAACGAGATAAAAAGAGGTAACATATTACAGGCAGATGTTGCAATACTCAACGAAAAATTGAGATAATCCTGATTCCTGAATGAAAAAAACACCCAAGAGCATAACAACACATGCAAAAGTTCTATATAGCCAAAAAATTCTACACTTGCAGGAAGAACATGGGAAACAGAAGTAAGCAAGTGTAAACAAGAGATGGCCTAAACCATTTATGAAGAAGAGATGGGCTTCAACCTAACAAAGTAACCGAATTATGAGTATGTGAAAAGCACCCATACCGGAAGTTCTTGTTAGTCCACAGTTTCTAGAGCCTCGATCTTATGTACGTGGCTAGCAAACCTACATGTGTGTGTGGGAAGTGACCGTTATGGAGTATTTTGTAAGTAACTCGTCCATCAACCCATATCGTGGATGGTACATATGAGTATTTGTTCAGGACTTAAAAACTTCTTCTGGATCAGTTTAGGGGTCCTAGGCAGAGTTTGAAAATCCTTATTGGCATCCGCTTAGTCCTTAGGCTGCCTCAATTTTGTAGGGCAGTGATAGAATAGTAGTAGTACATGTACCCTACAAAAAAGATAGAATAGTAGTACCGGCCTACGTCCCCCTGAAGCTTTTTAGAAAATTGTGTTCAGATTGATTGAAGATTTATATATACTAGTCAATACTGACTACGATTCACTCCTCTGGTTAATACCATCACTTCCTTGGTTAATACATATACTACACATAAACATGAACATACACATTAAATTGACTCCTTTTTTTGAGGACTAGAACCTATAAAATACGTTATAGAAGACAACTGCTGCTATTCCACATTCCACAACACAATAAATGACTATCTTACATTTACAACGGTACCACTGTTCAGCAAGACAGTAAGTTTTGTTGGCAGTTGAAATACTGCTTTTACAAGTTGATTTCCAGATCAGATTATAGGTATATATTAGACGAGTAAATAATTTGAGAAATGAATGTTTATTTTTTATCAAAAATAAAAAAAGATTAGTAATTTTTTCTTTTAATCTCATATTTTTTGGGTACATTTCTTTTAATCCTATCACTTGCTACCTTCCTTCTCAGCTTGTTGAACTCCAATAATCTATGGTGGTGATAGAGACCGTCCCAAATTATGGTTAGAATTTTTACCTTAACCCTAATCAGAGCAATGTTCCCACGTGACAATTTATACGATCGGTCACTCTCAAAACTTGGCGATTCGTCTCGCCCAAAGAAAGACCGAATCCGGCTCTCGGCCCCCGGAAGGAGATGGCACCATCTCTGTCCGGTAGGACCAACGTCGTCAAAGACTTTCAAACTATGCGCCTTGAGCTTAGGACTTCCCAGCTAGTAGACCCAATCCATCCCATCGATTGGGTTTGACTCAGCCTGGTTCAGGAGTTCTAAGACAGCGTCCAATCAACCACCTAACCCCGACAGCCCTGTCAACTCAAGTAAGACACGTCATGCCTACTTTATCGGGCTACGGGTCCATGTAAATTCTACAAATACCACCTTATTTGCACAAATGAGGAGATCCCGCTCCAAAAAATGAAAGAGCCAAAACTCTGCCCAAATACACTCTCAAAACATACGGTAAACCTCTTCCTCTCCATCTTAAACTCATGTTATTACCTTAATCACTCCACTAACTTAAGCATCGGAAAGGGGAACGAGAAAACAAACCCCTCATGTTGCCCATGTTTCAGGTGAGCCCACTCTTGCCTACGTGTGCCCAGTTAGAAGTGAAGTTTGGACTTGGTTAATGGTCGGGTTGGTCCCAAAAATTGGCGCTAGAAGGAGGGCCATCTCCGTCCTATACGATCGATCTCCATACTAAACTCTTTCAACACACATATCGTCAGCCCATCAGAGTAGCGCAAACCCCGCACCCTGCCCCCAAGGTATGCTGGGCGGTGGAAGAACAAATACGATGATTCCTAGACCCCTAGACAACCAGCTTGATGCCCAAGTCAACTCAGGGGAAATCACCTATGAGGCAACCGCGGTCGGCTCTCAATATCGCTCAAGGGCGCAAAGGAGATACGAGCAGAAATGACCGAAGGCAGTCGAAGGGCACCAAGATGCTCGAGATCTCCTCAAGTCCCGCGAGAATGAGAGGCTGACAAAGTTGCTCCAAGACCAGCAGAACATTACTCTCAAGATCGAGAAGCTAAAGGGCAAATGCGTCATGGAGGACGACCGATCTCTTTAGACTGGCGACCAATGTGAGCGCCCCCGCTCCGCTACACACCACTACTCCTGGACAACTGAGTTTAGACACCGGCCACCACAGCACTCACATTAGAACAGGCAAGCCTACTCGGTTACCCGAATGACCCGAGCGGAGGGAACTGGAGGAGTACAAAAGGAAGATTAATTCATTTGAAAAAATATTGGCTGACCAGGGGTTAATGCCGAAGCAGTGGGTGTCGACCTGTCTTTTCACCCTGGAGATTAAAGAAAGGGCAAAGAGGGTTCACCTTGGACTCCCCCTAACCTACCTGTATATGATGGCCTCACAGACCCGTTTGACCATGTAACGAACTATGAGGCCAAGATGAAAGTCTATGGGCATAGGTCTCCCACCCTCTGTACAATGTTCATCACCACTTTAACGGGAGTAGTGGTGCAATTCATCAAGCACTTGCCACATAAGACTATCGGCAACTTCGACGAACTAAAAGAAAAGTTCCAAGAACAGTTCGGCGGCAGCGCCTATGAGTTGTTATGAACACCGGCCCTCGTGGGAGTCATTCAGAGCAACAATGAGTCGCTCAAATAGTTCATTGCATGCTTCAAGAGCACCATGGCTCAGGTCGCTCAACTAGACCGAAAACAGGCCGAGATGTTCTTGTGAGTCGGGCTCCATAGATAAAGATTTAGTGCCCTTTTGGCGACCTGATTAGCTCACCCCCGTCCTACGTTTATGACATCCTACGCCGGGCAGATGTGCAAATTAGGATCGAGAGTGAGCTTGGTGACTACAACCTGTACCACGTAGCCCACACCAATTTAAAGCCAGCGGAGGAGCCACGACCCAAGTCGAGTCGAGAAAACTACAAGAGGAGGGAGCCTAGCTCCAAGGAATACACTCCGCTCAATATGGCCCACCCCACCATTCAGGCGGCCATTAGAAATGAAGCTTGGTTCAGGACACCCAAGAAGATAACAGTCCCAAAAAACAAATGGGACAGGTCAAGGTACTTTGAATTATACGAGGATCATGGCCATACCACCGAAGAATGCTACTCCCTCATGGACTATCTCGAGTAGAGAGTGCAGGAGAGCCAAATACCATATTTCGTGGTAACCCCTCAAATCTCAGCCCAGATTATGGCCTCGACCCCAAGCCCCACAATCCACGTGATTTATGGCGGCTCGATTGCAGGCTGACCATCCAACTCTGCACGAAAGAACTATGAGAGGAGCATCTATAACATTGACTCCCCTGCTAAACGGATGAAGACCTCTTATGCTCAGTCAATCACCTTCTCCAGTGCCGACTATGATGGCATGCGCCATCCTTATGACGATGCCCTTGTCATAAACGCCCGGATCAGCCCCTACAACATCAAACGGACCCTGGTAGACACCGAAGTGTCGAGTGACATCCTATACTACTCGGCTTATGCTCAAATGGACCACTCCATCATGAGAATAAAACCTCCGGAGACTCAAACCATCTACGGGGTGGACAACAACCCGATCCCTGTGTCCGACATGATCTCCGTCCCTACCACTTTTGGAAGTTTCCCCCTCCAGATTACCGTCTTGGTTAAATATTATGTCCTGAGGGTGAAAAGTTCCTTGAATGTGATCATAGGTCGCGCCACATTGAGCAAGCTCTAAGCCATGGTTTCAATACCGCACCTTAAGATAAAATTTCTAACCAACTACGGCATCGGCGAGAGCCGAAGCAACCAATCCATCTCCAGAAATTGTTATGTCTGGTCGCCTGGTTTCCATCCCAGCAAAGACTCCGCTCAATCCAAAGAAGTCCCTTCCACTTTCGAGGTGGTCGGCTCATTCGATGCAAACAAGATGATGACTTTGCAAGTCGAGCCTTTCAGCGAAACCTACAGCCAGCCGATCGCCGAGCCTGTTGACGACATGGAAGAAGTGAAGCTCACTCCTGGGCGGCCCGACCAAAAATAATAATCGGTCTTGGGCTACCTGTTGAGCTTCGACTCACCCTCATCAACCTAGTCCAAAAGTACTCCGACGTCTTCGCTTGCTCTCCCGACAAAATGTCGGGGATTGACGAACACATAGCAGTCCATAAGCTAAGTGTCAATCCCCGACATAAATCGGTGAGACAAAAGCAAAGAAACATGGCCCCCGAATGACAACATGCCATGGTTGAAGAAGTCAACAAGCTGCTCAAAGCTGAGTTCATCTACGAGATTGAATATGGCGACTGGGTGGCTAACGTGGTACTGGTCAAGAAACACAATGGAAAGTGGAGGATGTGCATCGATTACACCGACCTGAATAAGGCGTGTCCCAAAGATGCTTACCCTCTACCCAACATTAAACATTTGATCGACGCCATGACCGACAACCTTTTGCTTAATTTTTTAGACGAATTCTCCGGATATAACCAAATCCGTATGTAGCTGGGCGACTGAAAAAAGACTGCATTCGTTACACATCGGGCGGTGTACGCCCACAGGGTAATGCTATTCGGCCTCGTCAATGCGGGAACGACCTTCCAATGACTCATCAATAGGGTATTCGCTCCCTAGCTAGGCTGAAACATGGAAGTCTACATTGATGATATGATCGTCAAAAGCAAACAAGAAGTCGATCATCTCACCGACTTGAGCGAATGCTTCGACAACTTTTGGGCCCACAAGATGAAGCTTAACCCGGCTAAATGCACTTTCAGCGTCCGCGTCATTAAGTTTTTTGGCTACATGGTTAGTAGAAGAGGCATCGAGCAAATCCCAAGAAGATTTAAGCTGTCCTCAACGTGTCTCCTCCTCGGACCGTCAAAGAAGTACAAAAGCTAACCAATCGAATCGCTGCTCTTAGGCGATTCATTGCTTGCTTAGCCGAATGGTGCCCCCCTTCTTTTAATCCCTTAAAGGGGCAAAAACTTCGAATGGAGTGTCAGAGAGCCTTCGAAGACTTGAAGACGTACCTAGCATCGCCCCCTTTACTTTCCCATGTACAGCTGGGAGAAGATTTATACCTATACTTGGTGGCCACTCCCCAGGAAATCGGGGTTGTTCTCGTCTGCAAAGACCAAGGGCAACAACATCCAATATACTATGTCAGTTATGCCCTCAAGGGCGCCGAGACCAGATACCCTAATGTGGAGAAATTCGCACTTGCACTCCTGATTGCCTCCTGGAAGCTTAAGTAATATTTCCAAGGAAGAACCGTCAACATGATGATCAGCCGCTACGGAAAATCCTCCATAAGCCCGAGCTTTCTGGTCGCCTTGCTGGCTGGGCTGTCGAACTGAACCAATTTCAAATCTAGTACCTTCCCCGGAAAGCCATTAAGGGACATGTCTTTGCAGATTTCATCGTAGAGTACGGCTTCCCAGAAGATCCCCAACCTCCAGCTACAGAGGCCGACCGTCCGAATGAGGAATCCATGCAACCATGGAGGCTCTTCGTTGATGACTCTTCAACCTCCTAGGCCGCTGGGGCAGGAATAATCCTTATAAGCCCAGAGGGATTCGAAGTGCAGAAGGCCATCCGCTTCAATTTCCCCGCCACCAACAACGAGGCTGAGTACAAAACCCTACAGCTGGGCTACGCCTCGCCCAACAACTGCAAGCCAAGAATTTAAAGATCTGCAGCCACTCCTCTTGGGTCGTCCAACAAATCACGGGTGACTCTCGGGCGGTAGACCGCATAATGGTGAAGTACCTGGCTAAATCCTCGGTAGCTCCCCCCACAGGCTGCCCGCCAACCAGCCCATCATCGGGCTCAGAATCAACGACCTTTGGATCCTCCAAAAACTACATGACTTCTTTCATGTCAAGACCCCTTTTGGCAACCCGGCAGACCGCTCGCTTGAAGCCCTCCAGGAACTAACTGGTAGAGGCTTGAAGGATCATTTCCTTACAAGCTGTCGAGCCCTGGAACTCTTCCGCTGCCTTCTCTGCCATCGTGGAGGCCAACTCTAGCTCGTTCTTGTAGCCGGCCTCCTTGCCCTTCCAAGTTTCCCGCTCGGACTCGAGCTGCTCGTCTAGAGACTCCACGGCCCTTTGCCCCAGCGGCCTCCAGCTTCTGGGAGATCTTATTCTCCTTCCTGGCGGCCTCCTCCTCCTTCTTAGTGGCCTCCGCAGCAGCCTTAGTAGCGCCCTCCTCAACCTTCTTCAGCTGCTGCTTGAGGCCTAGGATCTCCCGAGTGGCCCCGCTCGCGGTCTCCACTGCGAGGTTGGCCCCTTTAATGGAGCTCATCATCCAGCTCATCGCTGCGACAACACACCAGACAGTCATGAAAAAATAATAAATATTTTAAAAAACACAGAGGAAAATGAGTATGATACCTGCACCATCCAGAAGGCAGCATTCAGGGCAGACTCGGGATAAGAGACCGAGCCCATTTCTGCCCAGTCCCCATCAAGAGGTAGATTCCTTAGAAGGGCCCGGATCGCAACCTTCCCATGGTTACCATCCAGCACGGAGCTCCCAGCATGCACCGACCAAACATTCACCAAGTAGGCCTCATTAGCGGCCCTCGACCTCTTCTGGGAATCTGTACGGCCCTGGTCCACTGCGGGTCTCTTCTCAGCGCAATCCTTCTCATCAGACGCCGCCACGACTTTCTCCTTATCAGCCGCTCTCCCTTTGTTTGTCACCACAACTTTTTCTTTATCGGTCGGCCCTACCTCTTTAGTTGGACCGCCAACCGAGAAAGTCCTATGGGCCGACTTCGGCTTGATCATCACTCCACCAGACGGGGAGGCCCGGCTACCAGCAGCTGAGCTTGGTTGGCCTGGGCTAGCTTGAATGGCCTGCCTCGCATCCGCTCGTCTAGCCGTCTCTTCTATCGCCATCTTCTTGGCTAGAGCAAGCATATCTTTGTTGACACTTGCAAAAGACACGATGGGGTCAGACAATTGAAATAGCTGAGAAGACAATACAGAAACACAAGTAAAACCCTAAACCTACATTTGTGCTCTATCAACTAGGAATTATCCCAGGTCACGGTGTACGGCTAGGGGCTCCCCGCCTTGCCCATCCTAGTGAACACATTGTACTCCTCTAGTTGTGCCCCGCTCAACTTCATCGGCGAGTGGTACACCGTCTTACATGGTCTTCCCCACTCGGGAAAACCCACCAGATTGGCCCCCACGAAGAAGAACTACTCCGATCTCCACTTCTTGTGCTTCGACGCCGAGACGATCCACTTCGGCCTTCCCGGTCTCTTGTTGATTGACCAGAAGGAGGCCTCCAACTAGGCGACCGAGAACGTGTGCCAGAAGTAGTTCGCACGGGCTTCCACACCCATGCGGTGGCACCATGCTAAAAAGCCTATGATCTGCACATAGGAGTTGGGGGTCAGTTGGCCGATACCAACCCCCAACAAGGTCAGGATGTCAAAAATGAAGGGGTGCAGCGGAAACCTAAGTCTCCCTTTTAGATGATGCTCACTAATACCTACCCAGAGCCCGTCCAGTCTACTATGCATGTACTCTCTAACCCTCGAGAGCCTAACCTCGTAATCCTCTGTGATCATTTACTCTTCTCTAATGGCTGCTAGCTGACGGGAAAGTCAGGGTATTTTCTATGTTACAATCCGGGCGACGGACTTAGTCTCCGTAGTCCACCTGCCCCCCGTTGTCATCAACCTCATTGCCAGACCTATCCTCTGATCGGGCTTCTCTGCTGTCCACTTCACTGGGACTCACCTCATCTCCGGACAAGTCCCTCGGCGGAACCACAACTCTGCTGCTAGATTCCTCCACCTCCTGCGACCGAGAACCAATAACACTCACGACAGCAGATCTTGTAACTTCCGCCTTCTCCTCCTCAACAATGGTCACTACCTTAAAAAACTTGTCCTGAGCCATTTAAAAACTTGTCCTCCTCAACAAGGTCTAAGAAGGTTAAAGCTAAGGAAAAGGAGGAGCGCTTACTTGGTAAAAAGTTTGAATAAAGTATGAAGTTTCCGACAACCTAAGAACTTTCTGACGACCTAAGAACTTCCCAGCAAACAACTGCAAATCTCTTCGAACGAAATGGGAAAATGTTAAGGGAGTCACTCGACCCCTTTTATACACACCCCAATCTGACGATTGAAGCTCCCTTCAATAAATCTAACGGCTATTTGATGACAACCGTATCTGGACAACATCCGAAAAAGCAACTATTACGGAAGTATTAATGGCATCAGAAGACATGCGAAGCGACGTCTCATTAAATACTTTAAAAAGGCGTGCACACGCGCGAAATACAAGGAGTAGAGCAAAAATTTAAATGGCACACGAGACGCTGAAGACTCATTCGAGCGGCTTTGATACTAGCCCTTTGCAGACTTGTGAAATTTTCACTACGGATATCCAAAGGACGATCGGACTCAGAGCCCACCGGCACACTAAAGTACCCCATCGGGCTGGGGGGCATTGGTGAAGATCGTCATTAGGGTTAGAGTTTTCACCTTAGCACTAATCAGAGTAACGTGACATCTTACATGGCAACTCATACGATCGGCCACTCTCAAAACCTGGCGATTCGTCTCGCCCAAAGAAGGACCGAGCTCTACTCTCGGCCCTCGAAAGGAGCTGGCACCTATCTATGTCCAGTTGGACCAACGCCGTTAAGGACTTTTCAAACTATGCGTCTTGGGCCCATGCCTTCCCAACTAGAAAGCCCAATCCATCTCATCGATTGGGTATGACTCAGTCTGGTTTGGGTCCAACGGCCCAAAGGCCACAAACAAGTTCCAAGCCAACGTCTAATCAGCCGCTTAATGCCGACAGTCCTGTGAACTCAAGTAAGGTACCCCATGCCTAATTTATTGGGCAGGCCAATGAAAATTCTACAAATATCACCTCATTTGCACAAATGAGGAGATCCCGCTCCAAAAAATAAAAGAGCCAAAACTCTGTCCAAATACACACTCAAAACACACGGTAAACATCTTCCTCTCTATATTAAACTCCGGTTATTACCTTAATCTCTCCACTAACTTAAACATCGGAGAAGAGAACAAGGAAACAAAGTCCACTCTTGCCTATGTATATCCAATTAAAAGTAAAATTTAAATTTGATCAACAATCAGTTGGTCCAACAGGTGG
>JAUMHB010049587.1:0-10928 GCA_032359685.1 Pittosporum tobira
TTTTTTTCTCTCTCTATCATTATAAAATACACTTGCAAGGATAATTTTGTTAAAAAAATATATTCTCTCCTAAAAAGTTAGTTTCCTTAATTTGTGTCTTTTCACATTCTAGTCTATCATTTTTTTGGACAGAGGGAGTATATAATTAGCACTTCTTCATTTTCAAATCTGTCGAAAAATCAAATAAGGTGCTACTATAATTGGACGCAAGGACTATAAAAAAAGAAAAAAATCTTTTGGGTTTGCAAACATATTCCCTAAAAGCAAGTAACATCAAAATATTGGTGTTGTGGCTGATTATTGAAAGCATCACCTCATAGCAATATTCACCAAACACTCATTGGATTGAAGTTAGCTCCAGTGAAGTAGGGTTTCAAGAGTTTTCAGTCTTTCGATCTGAAATGTAGCTGATTTTATTTATTTATTTATTTATTTTGGGGGGGAGGGGGGTTGTTTTTTCAAAGATAGATGGTTGACAGAGTCATCAGGAAAGTTCTTGGATGATTCTAGTTTTGCGATGACCTTGATGGTGAATGAGTTGGTGTTGGGGAGATTCCTAAGAGGTTAAAAACGACTTTTCATGGCATTGTAACAGATATGAAATTAGTTTAACACTATTAAATTACTGTTCATGTTCTCTCTCTTTCGTTTTCTTTTTTTAATTTTTCTTTAAAATTTATATTTATATTTTTAAATTTAAATTTAAATTTATTTATTATTTTTTTAGGTGCTGGATAGTCTTTTGCAGTTGAGATTAGATTATTTCAATGGCTAGCATTAGATGATATCATTGAGTAAAATCCATTTTGCACATGGATGCTAAGATTCTTTGGAGGTGTTCTTGTTTTTCAATTGTAGAGAAAAGCTAGAACTTTTATGGATACCTATCTCCCTCTCGCTTTCTCTTGGAATAGGGTTTCATTTCTAGCTTTGTTGTGGGCTTAATCCATGGTTGCGTTTGTAGTTTTTTTTTCCACCTCCGTATTTCTTGGGACTCCCTGTCCACCCTTTAATTCCTTTTTTTTAATCCACAAAAATAATATAAAATTGTAACTATGTTTATGCCTTGAATTGTTGCCAAGTTGTGGGTGGTGACGTTTCAAAAATATTACTTCACATAGTAGCTGCATATTTACTTTCATTATTGCTTAAGCATATTTTTATATTTTAAGTATAAAATTTGTTATTGAGAACCATATGCGCTTCTGGGTCCATCAAAAATCTTAATATGTAAATGAATAAATAAATAAGAAGACAAGAGGCGTGAGCATGGGTGCTTTACGAGATGTACCCCATGAAAATTGGCATTGGAACGTACATCGATTAAAGCACTCATGCTCAAGTAATTGCGTTGGCACTTGCTCATCTCCCGAGGCCTCAATAAATAATAGGCCGAGGACGGAGATCATTGCCACGGAATGGGGATGGTTATAATCATTTAATTTTCATTGATAAATGGGGTGGGTAGTTGGGATGGGAAACCCATATGGTCCGGGATGGGGAATGGGATATGTAATTCCCGGCTCTTTGCACCATTTTTAATTTAATAATTGAGCATATTTATTTAATTTTTGGAAGGTAGTAGTTGGGGGTTGAATAGTGTTTTATTTTATTTGGGGAACTGAAATGGACACTCCGGATTTCTCTAGTTGAAGTCCTTAGTATACTGAAACCTGCGTCATTTTAATCTTGCATTGGAGTTCAAGAGGTAAGAAAATGGAGTACAAATATCATTGCCCATTCATTTATTATATCAGATTATGCGGTTGAGAAATTAGATTATTTAATGGCTAGTATTGAATGTTTTATTGCTGTTCTCTTCTAAATAAGCGAGTGTGTTGCAAAGTTTCTATAGTGATCTACGAGACTGGGTTTCGTTTTGGAGATCTTAGAATTTAGGGTTTTTCTTTCAGCACCACCTCAGGAGCCCTTGGGTTTCGCATATGAAAATTTAGCTTTGAGGTATGGATCGAATTTTTAAGCTTTTTAAGTAGCTTTTCAATTTTATTTTCTTTTGATAAAAGCTTTCCAATTATTTTTAGTACAGTCATTTGGCTTAGTGAATTCTGTCCATACCGGTTAGATTCATTGGTTGATTTTGTAGAAGATTTTAGCCTTGGTGCTTGATATATATATATATATATATTTTTTGGTTGCTTCTCGACTTTCCCTGATAGAAATCGTGGGCTTTCTTCCCTTTTGATGGAATTTTTATTTATCAATATATATATATATATGTATATATTAGATATATGAAAATCAAAATTTTAATGTCCGTGTAATTTAATTTCTATTGATTTCATCATATCCTTGTAATAATCTTAGTAACTTTTGATTTCATTACTTGAAGGTGTAATTAGTTTAAGCATCTGTTTGTTTAATTAATTTATGATATTTACTTTTATTCTTTGGCGGTTTTGCCGCTATTACTATTTTGTATGTTCTTTTTCTTGTCTTAATTTTTCTTCTTTTTCTTTCAACATGCTTTATTTGGCTGCAAGTTTGGTTTTTTATTTGAAACTGAATGATAGTAATACAAGCATCTAGACATCATAAATGTTTTCTATAGATCACTATAAATCTTTTTATATGCCATGAATTCAATTTTCAATTCTTGATTCTGATATTCTCCACTCCACTCTGTCCAATTCTCGAAAGAGAAAAGCAGGGCAAATGTTTAGCAAGGGCAAAATGGTCGAAGTGTCCCTTGAGGAGTTTCGAGACGTCTGGTTCCCAGCAACCGTCGTAGAGGAAACAGAGAATAACTCCTTCTTGGTGGATTACCCTAGGCCAGGTAGCTACGGGACTGCGAAAGTGATTGTGGATCTTCTCCATATCCGTCTGTCCCCACCTCACCTCAAGGACAAGAATTTTGCTTTGTTGGAGACAGTGGATGCTTTTTTTGATTTCGGCTGGTGGAGCGGGTTGATAACCGAAAAGCTTGATGATAATAAGTATATGGTGTTCTTGAAGGCTAAAAGGATAGTGAGGGAACTTAATCACTCAGAAATGAGACCACACGTGGATTGGAAAAATGGGAGCTGGTTTAGTGCATCCCAGGCATTTACTCACTATTTTTTTATTTTTCACTTATTAAAAAAAATTAATTTTTATTTTATTTTTTACTATGGATGTGTGTCTATCTTTTTAGGATATCTTACTATTGTCTGAGTATCAAGAATTTTCGAGGAATGAGAGCTCGCGCACAGTTACCGTCAATTCCGAAGGGAGAATGAGAGCTCTGCCCTCTGATTGTAATGAGGCCAGATTCCTCCCATGTCAGTTGAACACGAATCCTATGGATTTGCCAAACGAAGATGCGTACAACAGTTTTACCACCTCAACTGGTGGAGATACCAGGACCAGTAGCTCAGACCAACCCCTGGTTGACGCTCTGCCCTCCGTTGAAGCTTTCAACTATTCTCGAATAAAGAGACCTGTAAGTCAACTACCTAATATCATCAATTCTTGAGGAAATATTTTCTAAAGGTCAAATTCGTGATTACTTAATTATTTGGGGTGATGGTAATATATGCCAATTTAAATGGACAACAATAGCAAAAAAGAAAAACTGGGAAATGAATGATTGCATACTTTTTTAAGTAGAGGTTTCTTGTTTTTATTTCTGTTGATTTCTCCAGTGGTTAACTATTTGGGGTTTTATTTTCTATTCTTGCAGAGGACCAAACGACACAAAGTTGGTGTACTGCACCGCAATCTTACACCAGATCCTTTGACAAGGAATGGGGGAAGACCTCCAATATCACCATTGAGTGGCAAACAAGCTTCAACAGGAGGAATTTTTTTTATTTAATGTTTTTCAAAATAAAATCTAGGGCTAATGATTTTCAAATGACAAATCTGCATAACACATTGCAGGTAAAAACCCTGGTGGTGAACTGGAAAATCAGATACCAAATCCTTTGAAAAGGAGGGTAGGAAGACCCTCAAAATTACCAATCAGTAGTGCACAAGGTAAAACTGGAAGTCTACTTGATCCAGTATAATTTTTGAAAACCGTGAGATAACAAATCTGGATAATGCCATTCAGGTGACAAAACTGGTGAAATAGACAATAATACACCAAATCCTTTGAAAATGGAGGTTGGAGGACCATCAAAATTGGGAATGAGTAGCCGAGGAGCTTCAGCAGGAGGTGTAAACCTTATCCAGTATAAATTTGTTATACTAATTTAAAAAAATAAATTCATATAGTTATCTTAATTTGACAAATTTGATTAATGCTTTGAGCTAAAACTGATCATGCTTTAAATTCAGAGGGTGGAGGAGTGAGACATACAAGAGCTTCTTCATCTGGTATGAGTAGCCGAGGAGCTTCAGCAGGAGGTATTTAACTGATCCAGTATAAATTTGTTATACTCATTTAAAAAAAATAAAAATTCGTAAGTGATCTTAATTTGACAAATTTGAGTAATGCTTTCAGCTAAAAATGATCATGCTTTAAATTCAGAGGGTGGAGGAGTGAGACGTACAAGAGCTTCTTCCTCTCTAAATGTTTTGGAAGGACAAAATCAGCAATTACGTGATCCGAGCGCAGAAAAAGTCAAGGTGAGCATTATGGTGAAGTAAAAATCTATTTCTAAAAGGAGCTCCATTTTGATACTTGATAGTCAATCCATAAATATTAAAATAAATTCTTTTAATTTTAGTTAATGCAATCGTAAATGTTGTAATCCATCCAAAGGTTTTACACAATAAAGAAACTGTCGTTTCCTATCCTAATAATTAATCGCATCAATTATATATATATTTTTTTTCCCTAGGAGAGTAATCAAATACAAGGCGGCGAAGAGAGCACTCCGAAAAGAAAGAGGGGAAGACCACCCAATTTTCCAGTGAAAACCCCTGAAGCTTCTGCTGCAGGTTTACTTCATACAATTGTGCTTTTCTCTCTCTCTCGGTAGTGATTTTTTATTTGATGAAGTTTATGTAATGTTTGCAGTTAGTCAGCAAAACAGAGGGGTTTCTGCCGAGGATATGGTTGTAGAAAATATGGTTGGGTCCCCCACAACTGCGGGAATGGAAGTAACCAAGGAACTAATGAATTCTGTCAGTGTCAGCGAAAAGGTTATGGAGCTGAAAAACAAATCCAGCAGTACAGTGAAAGTTCCTCCCGTAAAAAAGAATAAACAGCGAAAAAGGAGGCACTTTTCATCAAATAGGGGAGGAAGACGGACCATAAGCGTTAACACTGAATCTCCTATACAAGGTACACAAACTTATAAGAAAATTTTAGAACTCATAAGAGAAAAAAAATAAAAAATCCTTTGCTTAACTAATTGTATTTTTTGCCTCATGTAGATCCTCGAGACATATCTGTTAGAAAAAACCCAGAGGTTAATGAAAAAGATACCGTGACAGAAGTAGAAAGGCCGGTTAATCAATCACCCAAAATTGTATCTGATGATCAACCTATTTTGATGTGGTTGGGAGGTATGCATGCAATCTCTGAAACTGAGCTAATATGGATATTTTAGATGCTTTTCTCGGCAGTTTCTTACCTTTGTGAAATTTATTTATCTGTTATCTCTCCAGACGTTTCCCAGGGCAAAACTGTGGAGCAATGTCCAGTAGTCGAAGTTATGGGTGGTTCTGAGCCAGTTGAAGATCAGATTTTTCCGTTTGAGAAAGAGAATACTGGAATCTGGAAGACCATTGAAGCTGATGAAGTGTTCTGGAAGTTTCCGCAAAACCCACATTTTCGTTCTTTGGAATCATCTAATGAAGCCGAACGTGAAGGACTAGCACTCTGTTATATGATAAGCTTCACCAGTGTAGTGAAGAAGATATCCAGGTTGACTTTTGATGGTCCGAGGAGCTTAATTGAGAACAATTTGGATACGCTTCTCAAATTGGAAAGCAATGGGTTTGAAGTCAACAAACCACGAGAGCATTTGACCAAGTTGCTGTTGATGAAGGATAAGGAGGAAGAGCTTCAGGAACGTCTCAAAGAAACAAAATGCAAGATTGAGGAGAGTAATGAAGAGAAAACCAAATTTGATGAAAAGATTGTTGAGATTAATAAGAAGATGGTTCTGTTGGAAGAAGAGCATGAACGGGTCTTGGCTATGAAGGAGGCAAATGGTAAAAAAACTACTGACCTTGAATCATCAGCTGAGGGCATCAACGTTGAGATGAGTAGTGTCCAGCGCCAGTTTGAGGCCTTAGTTGCTGCCCCTTGGTAACATGATATATTGAGTGGATCCCAAGAATACAAGGACGTTTCTTGAATTTCACATCTCTTTGCCTTCCCCTTCCCCTTCTCATTGGTTCTCTTATCGATTGCTGTGGCAATGGCAATCTTTGAGGAGATTGAACATGTAGGTCTGTAATTCCAATTTCATGTGTACTGTGTAATCTGAATATTTAGTTGAGATGGATTTTACATTTTATGGATAGTGGTTTTGTTTCAAATTCACTTCGTGGTAATTGTGTCTTACTGTATATATATATATATATATATTTGCTTTCTTGGGTTTATTAGTTTTGTTTCTGGTCATTGATGTAATGTAGTTTCAGTTCTTTTAACAAATGATTGATTGAGAAATTGTATTTTAAATAATCACTAGAGGAATCCTTGAGGTTACCTTGTTACATGTCAGTATTTGTGCTGGAGGTAGCAATAAAAGCCAGTTTGTTTCAGAGTAAAATTACCTATTAACCGAATACTATATAACTTGAAGTTTAAAGGAGTAATGTTAAAGAGTCTCAAACTTCTAGAATTACTTTTTTTTTTTTTTTTTTGTGAAAAAAGGTTGAGAGTCGAAATATATGAATATGAGTTTATCAAAAATTATAAGAGAGCACAATTATAATATCTAATAATATCAACATTTAAATAAAATAATATTGTTTTAATTGATTTATTTTTTAAAATTATAAAATAACATCATTTTGCTATGTATTTTATACTATATCTGCATTTTTTTTTTCTAAATATAAAACTAATTTTATTTTTTAAGCAATCAACCCTCCCGGAGTGTAAAGGACGGTTTTGAAATTATTTTCTCATTATTTTCTTTCTTAAAGAAACTCAAAACCGCTCAGCCAAGACTCACATACAGTGTTTACAAAATGGGTGGAGTTGCTGTTAATGCTTCCGACTCCCTAAAGAAATTCGACAAAGGTAGTCGGGTTGAAGTCATCTACGACGACCCGGAGGACAGCATTTGTTTTCGTTGGCGTGAGGCCAGAATTATCGACCCGGACCCGAAGGAAGAGCCCAATAAACTCTACGTCGAATACCCTCATATTATAGATAATAAAGATGGAAGCATGCTTAAAAGATACGTTGATTGGGAAGATGTACGGCCTTATCCTCCATCGGAACATTACAATATTGAGTGTTTTGAGCTAAACGCAGTGGTTGATGCGTTTTGGTACGAGGAGTGGTGGCCAGGTGTCATCACCAAAGTTGTTGTTGGTAATTCGATGTTCATCGTGAGCTTTGAAAACGTGAACCAGATTGAATTTGGGGCTTCTCGTTTGCGGGTTCACCGTGAATGGGTCAATGGCAAATGGATCCAACCCCCAAGTCAGGTATTATGCCTGATATTTACTGCTGATTATCATAATTCTTGTTTTTCATACTTTTTTTTTTGACAAGTAAATATTTTATTCATAGGATGGTCAATAAGAAAAAGGCGAATATGAGTACACACCAAGTATACAGTGTACAAAGCAAGGAGAAGGAAAATCATTCTCTTGGCCTGTATTATCCATCCTGTACAAAAAAGCCTCCCGAAAAAGATCACCCACTCTAGGCTCGAATATCAAACTGAATTCATTTTCATTTTGAATTTTAGTATTTTGCAAATTGACTCAAGGACGAAGTATCTGATACTTTAAGCCTGTAATTAGAAATTAAGTATCTAATAATTTAGGCATTTAATTAAAAGTAATACTATCTCGATTTCACATAAAGTGTTCCATTTAAAAAATTTGTCAACAATAATTAAACTACTTATATAATAATTAAGCATATTTATTCAATTTTAATTTTTAGAATGTGGAGCCTTTGGGTTAATAATGTATTTTATATAATTTATTATGGTCATAGACTCTTCACATTAACTTACAAAAACTAGTGTGGCATATGATTTGAAAATGGTCAAATTGACTGTAGAAGTCAAATGGGAGCGTTTATCCCAAGATGGAAGTAATATTTTAGGAGTTGAATATTATTTTCCTTTATTTAGAGAAATGATATTGGCACTTAAATTTTGTTAGTTGCACTCCACATGCAGAATAAGTTTTTGCATCATTTTAACATTATAATAGAGTGCAAGTGATAAAAATGGAGCGCAAATATCGTCTCCCATTTTTTATTATGTTAAATTATGCGGATAACATTAGATTACTTTGGCGTGGATTTCATGTTATTAAAATTTTATCACCTCCTTATAAATTGTTGTTATGAGTGCTTTGCAAATTCTATTTTTAGTGATCTATGAGGATAGTGCTTGTGAGTTTTTAGAATTTCTAGGGTTTTACAATAGCACCCTTCTATGAGGGTAGAGCTTGTGGGAAGACAATGGGCACTCAGATACGCTTTATTTTCCTTTCTATTTTATTTTTTTGGGTCCATGAGGTGTACCCAGAGTCTATAGTCATTTTTGTAGATTTTTAGGCGACTTTTCGATTGGCACCTAATGGTGTTCATTGATCCTTGATGTAGGGAGAGTCTTGTGGGCTGGGGTTTGGGGGTTTTCCTTTTCTATCTCTTTGTATACTACTGTGTATTTGTGGACTGTGGATAGTATTTTGGCAGATTAATACAATTATTTACTTATTTAAAATAAATAAAAAAGATCTCGGCTTCGCATAATAAAATTAACCTTGGAAGTCTGGATCAAATTCGGTCTGGTCTTCTTCCGCATTAAGTACCAAATCCGAGTCTGATAATCTTCACACTGTTTTGGTAACATTAACTTATAATTTTAGGGTCATCTTTCTTTGTCAATTTTGATTTTTCTAGCATGTTAATATTCTTATTTAATTATTTTTTCTTCAATTATTTATTTAACTTTCAAAATATTCTTTCATGTTGTTCAATTATTGACAGAGAAAAACAGGATTGATGTTTGCTAAAAGAAAAGTTAGAACGGTAGAAGTGTCTTTTGAGAATGAAGCACACCGGGACGTTTGGATCCCGGCAACAGTGCTAGAAGAAAGGGAAAATGGCTCATTCTTGGTGAAATGCTTCCGCTCAAATATTAATGGTGTCTCCGAGTGCGTGAAAGTGGTTGTTGATGCTCTGAATATCCGACCTCCCCCTATTCCGGTAATTGAGTTTGGCAAAAGATTTGTTTTGTCGGAAAAGGTGGATGCATGGATTGATTTTTGCTGGTGGAGCGGGGTGATAACCCAAGAATTTTCTAATGGTTGGTATACTGTCTTCCTTGAGTCTACAAAGAAAGAGACGAAAGTTAGTCGCTATTTAGTAAGAGCACACATTGAATGGAAAGATGGGAAATGGTTCAGTGAATCCCGGGTAAATTAATCATTATTTTCAGCTTTTTTTCTTCAATAAATTAATAATAATTATATATATATATATATAATAATAAATGTTTTTGATGTACAAGATGTCTTGGGATTTTTCAGGAAGCCTTAACCTTGTCAGATAAGGAAGAACATTTAACAAATGGCAGCTTGGGTAATCTCTGTGACACTGAGGTTGCTGGTTCACGAACTTATAAAAAATTGAAAGAAGCAAACCTGACTGAGGTGCCATGGGAGCTGTGGATCCTAAATATAACAGCAATGGATACTACACCACGTGAAAATAGATATTCTGGTTTTGTCAGCTCAACCAACAAAGATGCTAGAGCCAATAGCTCAGACCAACCCATGGTTGGTGATCTGCCCCCCGTGTACTTTTTTTCTATTTGTTTGAACACAGGTAGTGATGGTTCTATAATTTTTTTAAGGAGGGTAATCAAGTAAAAGGTACCGGAGAGAACATTTCAAAAAGAAAGAGGAGAAGACCATGCAAGTTCACGGTGAAAAGCCCGGACGCTTCTGCGGCAGGTGTATTTCACTTCATTCAGGCAACTGTCATTTTCCAGCTACCCGTTTTTTAATGTAACCAAGTTTAGGTCGTGGTTGCAGGTAACCCGCAGAACGGAGGTGTGTCTGCCAAGGACAGGAATATGCCAGGTAAGGAGGATCAGAGCTTGCCGTTTGTAAAGGACAACACTGTCGTTTGGAAGGCTATTGAAGCTAATGAAGCATTCCAGAAGTTTCCTCAAAAGCCACATTTTCGCCCTTTGGAATCATCCAAAGAAAATACTCGTGAAGGACTAGCAATAGGATTTATGGTAGTTTTTACCAGTATTGTGAAGAAGATATCCAGCTTGAAATTTGATGATCCAAGAACCAAAATCGAGGACCATTTGGAAACGCTTCTCGAATTGGAAAATAATGGGTTTGAAGTCAATAAATTGCGTGAGCGTTTGACCAAGTTACTATCGATGAAGGATAAGGAAGAAGAGCTTCAGGATCAGTTGAAATCAAAAAAATGTACGATTGGGGAGAGTAATAAAGATAGATCCAAATTTAATGAAAAGATTAATGGGATTGATGAGGAGATTACTGTTTTACAAGAAGAGCGCAAATTGGCCATTGCGTATAAGGAGAAAAAGGATGCAGAGATTGCTGGTCTTGAATTAGCTGTTGAAGGCGTCAACAATGAGATGAGGAGTGTCCAGTGCCAGTTTGGAGCCTTAGTTGCTGCCCCTTGGTAAGTACTCGTTCCATTTCAAAATTAAAAATCATTTTAAAATTATATAGTTATTTATTTTTAGTTCGTTTCAAAATTAGAGATACATTTTTATTTTTTAATACGTTCCAAATTTACCCTATCTTCATCTAATTTCTCTCTTCTTTGCTTCTTCGCAAGTCTC
>JAUMHB010049598.1:4825-16760 GCA_032359685.1 Pittosporum tobira
GTCCTTGTTATTGTTTAGTTTTGCTAATTAAACCAATTAATTCTTAATTAAAAAGACTTTCACTGTTTAGGTACAACAACAATACATAAAACAGACATATATCTGCTGTGAAATTTTATGTTAAATTTGGTGCTCCATCAGTTCTTTCGTTTATGATCCCCATTATGGTTAATATTTTATGTCTTGTTTTTTATAGTTCCTTTGTCTATTTCCTGTCATGCTGATTAATGTTTATTTTGTGTTTTAAGGTCAAAATAATGTGTCACCTGCACCATGACCAACTTAAAGCAGTTTTCCATGTTTCTCAGCGAATCAGAAAATCTGTGAGTTGCTCTCTTTCTCGCTTCCCTTCTCTGTGCATGTGTGCGTGTGTGTGTGTCTACATGGTTTTAGAGATGGATAACGTGAATTAACTACTTTGAGCAGGTTGTCATAGCTAGGCAGTTTCATTTTAATTATACTACTCCAGACCGGTCTCGGCAAGAGATGTTGAGAACAATGACTCCACTCCCTATGGAACACTGGCCTTTTATGAGGTAGATTTTTTCTGCTTTTCCAAGTCTCATCTTTTTATATTATTGTTTATGCTGAATCAGTTATAAAATAAAATAAAATAAACAATAATATGTTGGAATTTTGTTGCAGCAAAGGAGAAGGAAAGGGTATTTATATACCTAGTCCAAAAACTCCCAAAGCACCCAAGCATGGTCCTCGCCCACCTTCTCGTATCAAGTTTACCGATGTGCCTCAAATTGCCGCAGTCCTGTTCCAGGAGCCACCATTTACTTCGCGGAAGGGGCCATCTGTCATACCAAAATCCTTGTGCAAAGCATTGGCTTCAAATCGAGTTCTTTTCTGTGAGGATGAGTTGTGCCAAGCTGTTGCTCAGAACAAGCTTCGCTGATTTCTTGTTGTGATTGCTTTCTTCTCACCGTTTCCCCTGTGTATAATAGTATGGTTTTGACCCTCGAGGAGGAGGAGTAGTAGTAGTAGTAGTAGTAGGTGGTCATAGACAAAAGTTGGAAGTTCTTTGGCTTTGCAGGGATGGGGTTTTATGATTTGCACTAGGATTACAGAGATTTGGGTGCTTGGTGAAAAAGTTTAGCAAGATTTGGATAAATGTTTAAGGGAAATAATTTTGTTCAGACTTGTTGCTTGTATAGTAATGCATGTATATATATTTTTCAGTTGGCTATATTTTTGTTGGAGATAAGTAGTCTTGTAGATTAAAATATTTTGGTGTTTTAAAGTTTTTTTGACTTTCCCATCTGCAATGGTAGCATTATATGTTAATACTTTAACCACTGAAATGAATCCATATCACTCTCAGTGGGAGGATGGGGGAAGAGTATGTCAAAAGAGCAGAAAGCCTTGTCAATACAGACATTCTGTTTTAATTTCTTTTATGTCTATTCCGTACTTAGAAATAGATTTTCTAGTATTTTAATATAAAGTAACATGGAGTTTTAAACGTGCTATTGATATATACTCCATATTAATTTAAGAATATTAAGTCATTATTATTATTATATTTCTAACTAATATAAATGACATATTTATAAAAATAAATTTCTTACCTGAAAGTTGCCGGTTTTTCAAATCATCTATAATTCTAGAAAACTGAACTGATCGTAAGTCGCTGCTTGCACCAGCTCCTTGAACCCAAATCTGGTTTCTAGTATTTAGTGTATGTTTGATAGTAATGTTTGGAGATTATGACATTCAAATATAGTAAAATATCATATTTGATAGATTGTGATCTATTAAATTTAAGTTCAAAAAATTGAGTTTACAGTTTAAATTCAAGTTCAACAAAAATTTAAAATTGTATTTAAATTGTAAATCGCGATTTAAAAAGCTGTACTTGGCCTTTTATGTTCCAGCAGCTTTATGTTTCCTTGTTAGGAGTACTGCTTATTTGGGGAATGTTGTCATCTCACTTGAATGGTGCCCTGCTTAAGTTGGTCCATAGATTGAATGAGCAAATAGGTGTGGAAGTCAGCCTCAGGCATATGTCGCCCTCGTGCCACAAATAGTTGATTGATCGATCATGTCAGGCTGTAAATTTTGTCATAGGAATTTCCACCCACCATTTAAGGGACTGGAGCCTTATTCGTAAGGCAGGTAGGTAGCTAGAACTCGTGAAAGGATAAATTAAGTACAATGTTTCAAATATGTATTACTATTATTATTGTACGACTTTTGTACAATTATAGTTTCTACTGTACAATAATGAGTGTACTTCTATTGTTGGGTTGATTTGGACGATCATAAATAAATTTAACAGATGAGTGTGGGTGGATTTGGACGGTCATAAATAAATTTTGATAATATATGAGTGGGTTTAAAATAAATTATATTTAAATCGCTTTTAAATGGGCTGATATGGACTAACCCATAATAAATTCAAATTTACGTATATTCGAATCTTTTACACTTCTTCTTTCTAATTTTTTTTTTCAATTTTCGTTTTCTAATTCTTTTTAACGTTTTTTCTCAAATTTTTTTTGTCCATTTTTCCCTCTATATAACTTTTTATCAACATTTTCCAAATTTATACGTAATTTACCCATAAAAAATAATTTACTTAAAAAGAAAATGAACTAATCAATCCCGTAAAAGAAGAATTACACTAAATATTATAATTATATTTTCAATCATATTTTTTATATAAAAAATAAGTATTTTTTAAATATTTATTTAAAAATAATGTAAAATTTCATCTACATTTATGATAATTCATAAATTAAAAATATCATTTTATTTCATGATGAGCATATAATGGTTTATATTTATTTTCTTTTTCTGTATGTCTTACGTAATTGTCATTTGGCCCCTACCTTACATATCTACCAATATTGCACCCCTTCTTCTTTTGGCCATAATTATTATATTGATTGTTTTTAATAAATAATACATTGCATTATTATTATGTTCATTATTCATATAGTTTTGGTCATTGATTCTGGACTCTAAGAATTTACCACGAAGAAACAGTATTACATATACTTATAGCTTCATATATATTTATAAATTATAATTTGTATTACATATTACATATTCTAATCTCCCCGAATTTATTTTATAAATTTCCATACATACATCCAATTTAAAAGGTAGATTAATACACATTTTCATTCATGTTACTTCACCACACCCAATTTTGTTTTAAGCAAATCTTAATCTTAATTTTAATTTTTTTAATTATTTAATTGGACACCCATCATCCACCCATAGCCGCCCATATATTTAGTGCCCATTCAATTTTAACCCATTTACACAACTTCTATATAAAATATTTTGTCCAAATTCATTTATAATGGATGGAAATGGACGTCCATTGGGCGGACACCCATTTTGGTAGGCCTAGGTTGGACTATTGAGTTTTCAGTGGACTTTTATTTTTATTATTATTATTTTTAAAAAAAAATAGCATCTTGATTGGATTGTCTTAATTAATATATTAGTGTTGTAAAAATTATGTGAATGTTTTTAAAAGATGAATGCTACTCTTTCGAAATTGCAGTGTAAGTGTGGGCCTTAAATGAGACTAGATTCTTGTTACGATTTGATTATTTTATAAAATAATAAATGAATTGGTAAGAATATTATTCAAATAAGGCTACATGTATTTTCAAATATAGTTAGTGACTAATTATATGAACATGTTTTATCTCTGCGTGAAGAAATATAATATTAAGCCTTGTACTATTCTTTGTGATGAATCCACATTAGTCGTATATTCTTTCTGCCCATGCTTTCAGTGTCCATAATTTATCATGAAAGATGAACTTAGAGATTGTGTCGTAATTGTAACTTGTCAAGCATATTGGTTCTTAATCTCTTACGGGAATTAGAAACTTTTCTCTAAATATTATGATTTGATTGATCTCCTTTGTATGTATCAATCTATTTATAATATAATTGGAACCTGAAAAGTTGGGTGAAATAGTGGTCATTAATTATAAATATTGGCTTTTAGTGCCTATTAATTAGTCTTCATGAAAGTTATACTTCATTGTGTGGTTTTTAATTTATCCATGTTCAGGAGTTATATAAGTTATGTGTGTGTCTGTAAAAAATAATTATTTATATTTTACGAAATGTCTTAAACAATTATTGGATATTATATAATTTTATATTTTTAAAGTGCATTGAATATGTGCTTTAAATTCCCTAAACAAAATTTTATAGCAGTTTGTAATCCCTTCCGAAAAAGATCCTATTGTATATGTATTTTTTGTTTTCCTTATAATTTGCTGAAATATTTTGTTAAGTTGCATAAAATATTTAAGTAATTAAATAAGTTTAAGGGTTAGTATTTATATATATAATATGTCATATATTTTAAAAGAGACCATCCACATTCTTGTAAGTTTCCTTTAGTACAATAAATTTATAATTGTTGTTGTAATCTTTATAAATGTATTTTATGAAATAACAGGGGTATTTTTGTCGCAAGAAAGGACAAAATATGAAACCAAATTGTTAACCAATTTGACCGGTTTGTGCTTTATATATATAAACTAGATCGTGTGCCCATAAATACACAGGCGAATTTTTCTATTTCATGGATTAATTAATCAGTTATATAATTAGTTTTGTTTTAGATCAAATAATATATGTCCGTGGTCAGTGTTGAACGTTTATTATAAAAGATATACGATTATGTCCATGTAATTTTTATTTTCTCAACCGTCTCACTTATTCTTTTTATCTTCACTTTAACTATTTACGCTTGCCTAAAAGGTTCTTGCAATTTTTTCATATAAGTAGTTTTGTTTTGGGTCAGATAATATATGTCTGTGAGTCAAGTGTTGATTAATTTTTTTTCATTAGCGTTGTTTTAAAATTGAATGAAATAGTTGATTGACTATTAAAACAATAATCGGATTGCACTTTTTTTTTTTTATAAAGAATAGACAAATTTTTAAAATAATTTTTTCCTCTATCAAATAAGTAACATGCTAGTTTAATCTGAAAATTTAAGCCTTGAGGAAAAATATTCACATCTGTTTTCTTAGCCTAGTTAAAGTGCATCCAACATAGCATGATAGAGAAAATGATAAACCTAAAGATGCAATATAATTTCTAAAAAATTGGGGTTACCTTTTAACTTCGATAAAAGATAATGCATTAATTAAAATTATTTTAACACTAAAATTGACTCGATAAGTCATGGTCAAATGTCTTCTTTACCCCAACTGAGTTATGTTTAAACATGAGTTTGAAAGACAATTATGTCCAAAATGTGACAAAAATACAAACCAAAAATCAGGATCTAGACTCGTTGAGTTTTTAACCACTTGTTTAAGTTTTTAACTGTTTGTGCTTTTATATATATATATATATATATATATATATATAACGGTATTTCAGAACACATTAAAAACTCAAATTTTGAGATCTTTATATATTATTTTATGTTTTCTTTAATTAATTTTTAAATTTTTAAATGAAATAAGATACTATTTCCTAATTTCATTTCAAGTGTGAGTATGAATATTATAGTTTGCACATGACAAAGCTTTCACACTATACTTTTATTGACAAATACAATTATTTCGGAGAGAGTTCCCACAGCTGGCTGCCTAGATGAGAAGTATTGTCATCGAATCTTAAGGTAAGGGACAACTAGAGATTTGGCCACGCAATCTGCAGCCCCACCATTATTATAAAAGCCAACTAGCCAAGGCTTTAATTTAGACTACTCCACAAAAATAGACGGAGGTTTCTCTTGCACAATTTTTTTTTAATTCAAGTTTAAATATACACTGTATGTAACATTTGGTAATATAAAATACATACCTGAATCGCAAATCATCATCAATCCCAGTAACATGGACTTATGAGTCGCTAATTTTACAAAACCACCCCAAACCCCCACAAAAAAAAAAGAAAAAGAAAAAGAAAAAAACTTCTCTTTTCTTCCAGATAAAAAATAGAAATATTCAACATAAATCGGTATGCAAAAACATTATAACAAGGAACAAGAGCCAAGGCAGATCAATGATCACCCACTAGGAAGGTATGTTGGCAGACGCTGCATTCTATGGTTTCCGAACCAGAGGCTGGAACCTTCACCTACAGTCAGTCAATTACCATATACTGCATAAATATCCATCTTGAGGTGAAAATCAGAAACAATCTACACCACTAATTAACCATTAATTAGAGATGTAAAAACCTAAAAAATAAATAAATCTATATTTGCTTAGGTTACCAAACCTGCAGATGGACTGTGCAAGTCGGACACTCAACCTCCCTCATCCGCGTATCAGAAACAAGAGGCATTAGACCTATAAATAAATATCATACTGTTTTTAGCAAAGCAATGAAAAAAAAAAACTGTACTCATAAAAGAATAAACAGCATAAAACCTTGATGCTAGGAAAGAATTGAGAACATTGGTTCTACTAATGTGACTACCTGTGGATGTCTTGCGATTTTTGTCCATCACCTCCTGTTACAAATCATTGACCACATAAATAAGATGGAATTAAGATAAATATTTTGTTAAAAAGTTTTCTAATCGAATATTATAAGAGAGTTGAAAGAAAAAGAAGTATTGAAGCTAACTGTTCTCAAGCCCTAGGACAATCCATAAAGAAATTTTAAAGACAAGCTAGATCTTTTACGATCATCATTGGCACAAGTAAAACATGTAATACCAAATATAGACGTGCTAGCTATATTTCTATCTGTGCCTCCTTAAAAGAGATGCAGGATTATCTCATGGACAACATTGTAACCTGAATATGATTAATCGTGTAATATCATACTCTGTAAAACCTTTTTTTAAAAGAAAAGTTATGAAAGTCCTCTACACGTCAAGCCATCAACTATCAGTTCACCAAATATTGGCATCAGAGAATGGAAAAGATAATCAGAGGTCAAAGTTCTGAATTTGTCATCAAATTTTTGTGCACCAATTAGTTCTCCATATTGGAATGCAACATCCTGTGTAGCATGTGCATTTCAAAGGGAAAAAGGAACGTCGTGCACAAAACTAAAGGTGCAGCACAAACACAAACATCAGGATAGAGATATATAGGTACCTGAAGCTTTTTTGCTAGATCCTCATGAGACTGTAATGCAGCAAATTTGCCAGTCACTTCCTTTGCATTGCTCAACCTCTGAGTAACTTCTGCCTGCAAAGTGACAAGATGGGAAAATTAACATATATGGAAGTAAAACCATGAGAATAAATAGTAAAACCAACAGAACATAACAGCAGTGTGACGATTGGAGCTGAAATAAATAGAATCCATCACCACGCTAGACGAAAGCATAGTTGTTGAAATGGTTTAGTTTGACCCCTTATGATACAAAATGGTAGAGTATGATTATATGGTAAGAAGTATTTGTGATTCAAAGTACATTCAAAGTTGAAACCACATCTCTTAATCAATGATTCAAAGATGATGCAAGCAGTAAGCTTGTCGAACCTTAAAGCAACGCAATGTCTCTTCTTTCTGCTTATTTGTCCAACAAAATGTACTTTCAAATGGACACTTCAAGGTTATAAGCTTATACTATACCATCGTTTATCCTTAACCGGTCAACCCTCAATTCAGGTTTGAAAGATTTCTCAGCTCTATCCGGGAGTACTACAAAACAATTATCTTCTCTTTTTACATCACTTCAAATAGTAAGATGTTTACTTTCCCACCATCCCACTCACCAAAGGAAACTTTTCTGTTGAGATTACTTTTTAAATACAAAGATACTTCTCTCTTGAGATTATTTTATCTTAGAACAAAAACACACACACACACACACACACACACACACACACACACACATCTATATGAGAAAACAAACCCTTCTCACCAAAAGTCTATTCAGGTATTAGAAAGAAGAAAAAGACTTGGTATTAGATGTGCATACCATGCATCTGTCACAGACACGAACCGGTTGAGCACTCTCATCTGCAGTGAGACCAATTCTGCCTTGGGTGCACTTGTCACAGAAAATATCCCCACAGTTTCTACAGTGATGCTGAAATGTGAAACAAATAAATAATAAATAAATCAATGCATGAGGATTATGTAAAATGTATAAAAGGTGACACGATTACTTATCAGAAAAAATAAAAATAAAAGACAACATGATTCTTGATCTCCAAAAACACTAACCCTTCGCACAAAAGCACCAAAATAAATCCTACAAGATGTGCACTTGCTTACTGCTTCATCAGGAACCTACAAATACAAAATCCGATGCACAATTGAGTCGGCCAGAATTCCCAATTAAGAAAACTCTCCACAACCCACCCCCCCCCCCCCCAAACAAAAAAAAAGTAAAAAATACTATAATATTTCATATAAACTGCAAAATGAACACTATGGCATAAGGTCAACATAAAGGTAAATCAAGATCTAACCCAGTGATCTTTCTCCTCATTGCCAGGCTTCACCAAGTTCATCCAATCAGCAAGTCCTTTCTTCTTCTCAGATTCAGATGTCTTAAGAGGATCATTAGGCTTATTACTTTCCGCCATCTCCTTCAGCTGCTTCCAAGTAAGAGACACAAGGCATACAAGAATTACATCAATAGCAAGACAAAGCATCTTCTATATCTACAAATATCACATAAACCGTAGCACATTTGTGGAAGATAATAAAACGTGTCAAAAATAGTATCAGTTTCCGTGAAAATCAATTCCAGATCCACTCCGTGCTTCTCTATGCTTGGTATTCTAGACCTCATTACCCCCATATAAGCTCAAACCAGATTTATTTCCTTCACAAGGGAACATAATGCCTAACAAGAACGGAATGAAGAATTGCAAGGAAATAAGGCACTGAGAAAGTATTATACACAACTACTGATCAAACATATACTTAGCAGCAAGGAATATTTGGAGAACCGTTTCAATGCCACAGAAGCTCCTCGAATTTATCATTAAGGCATTTCAGCTACAAATTTCCACAGCTCAATTTGAATTATGCAAAACATCGTAACTGGATACCCATTGCCAAAGTAACTCAGTACCCACAGATGAGCGGAAACAGAATATCATCTAAATGCGAGAAGTTGCAAGCAAATCCTCACTGTCCTGATGAGGTCATCCAACATCAACTCATTTGGGCCTAGATAAACTAACTGAAATTCCTTTTAAGCAAGTAAAAATTACTAAAACTTGGCCCACAAATGGGTATGACATGCTCTCATATTTATCATGATCAAAACGTTGTTGTAGAACTGTACAAAACTAATATTGGTACGAAGAAATAAATGATATTCATATTTACAGTGTACTGCCACTGTTGATAAAAGACAGCAGAGTTTCTCCATCATCTTTCAAAGAGGTATGCGCAAAAAGAGGTGACATGCATTGAAGAGACAACTGCTTATTTGTCAACAAGATAACATTTTTCCTAAGAAGTTCAACGGGATAATAATCTAACCAATTTTTTGCTATTCCTTTTCTCTGCTTTGTGACTATGTAGACCATTGAATTGAACGAATTCATTTCACACATGTTTACTTTGTGTTTAGTTTTTTAAGATTGACATAACATACAATTAGCACCCAATGAATTTCCTACCTAACAATAGGCAATAAAAAAGCTCCCAGCGTAAGGCTACAGAACTCAGGCATAGACATGCTAGGAAAATGCATAACATGAAAGATTTAAAACATAAATGAGTTTAACATTTCCTAGAATATTGAAAAACCATAGCACATGAGAATGTCACATAAAATCAGAGTGAATATCAATCAAGCAGAAGAAGAAGCTGGACTATGATAGAATAAGGCTGCTGTACCTGAATGCTTGCAGCTGCCACTGTGTCCAGAATGTTGTTTGTCATATAGCTATTTGATTTCAGCCTAACGCGTCTTGGTTCAATGTCAAAAGCGCTTTTTACCCAAAATGCAAATATATATGAATCAAGTACCTAAATGTAAGCAAAACAAAGGATTGATGCTAGTATTAATTTCTTTGCAAAAGAGATTAGGCTCTTCTAGTTTCGAATGACACAATGCAGTAGTAAACTTACCTCCCATCTCATCACATTCTCAAGCTGATATATTTTAAGTATTCGACTAGTCGCTGGATCAAGTATCCGAATCCCATCCAAACCAATCTAGAAATGAAATCACAAAATCCAATTGTGGTGTTGTTGTTATATAAAGTTTGGTTTAACAAAGAAAAGTGGGCCCCAGAACAATTTAACAGTAACACCATGTTTACATGGAGAACTCCAACAAATTTTACTCTTTAGCCCAAGAAATGTTCTCCATAAGAGAACTAGATACAGATACTCACTTAAAACATTGCTTAGAATTAGTATATTTTTATGCAGAATTTCGAAATCTGATTCACAGAGTTGATCACATTCATTTATAAGACTAAAATCGAAACCAAAAAGGGAAATAAAAACTAGGCCTTTTTTGGCCCTTTAATCCGACATACCTGACAAAGCACATCAACGTCAATCTGCGCTCCGCCTTCAGATAAGACCTTGACGCGAAACTTCTGCACCCCGCTACTCACATCCTGCTGTACATCTGTCTTCGGAATAGCTTTCACAATCTTATTAGAAGTCCCAGCTCCCTTCGGCTCATTCCCACTTGTAACGTTTATTGGCCTCCCATAATCATCAAAAAACAACCCATTAGACGATTCACTGCCTCCACCTCCAGCACCATAAGTCTCTACTTTTCCCCCATTATAACGATAAACACCATCACCAAACCCTCCGTAACTAGTGTCACTCCGATTCGGGTTATCGTAATTGGGCACGGCTGAATCATTAAATGATACTTGTGAATTCAAATTTGGATTGGGAACATAATTTGGTGTCGAATGATGAGAATTTACCGGAGGTTGATACTGATCGTATGGATAATACGATGCATGAGGTATACCAGAAGCATCTGATGGTTGCGAATTAGGGATTGAGGATAGATGATCGTTGTTTTGTGGATATGAAGGGTAATAGTTGGAGTGATCGGAGGAAAACGGAGGAGCAGAAGCTTCTGTAGGCAAAGGGTAATTATAACTATTAGGGCTAGGGTTTTGCAGGTGAGGTTGATAGTATTGGAAATATGAAGAGCTCGTATCGTTTTGATTCATGTTGAATTTAGTTTATATATTTATAGTATCTCAGAGAAATTGATGTGGAGGAGTTGTTTTAGGGTTTTGGTGAACGAAATGCTTATATGGAGAGTAGATGATGGGTCGAAGATTGTAGATATTCTGGGGCTGGGGCTCGTTTGATGCAATTTTTATGGTGCGATAATTTATAATTTAAGAAACGGAATAGTGATTAAAATAATAATAATATTATTTAAATAATAATTAAAATAATATATTATATTTAATAAAATAAAAATAATTTAAATAATTAATATTATTATAATAATATAAAATATTTTAAAAAATAAATATTATAATATAAATAAAACGGAATAAGAAAGTGTTGGTGGTTGCTTTGAATTCACGGCATGCATTTCTTAAAGGTTTACACACTGACCACGTAAATTGGAACCGTCTTTTGCATCGTGACATGACACGTATCATCTTGAATATATGTAGCACTAAATCGATTTAAAAACAATAATGTTTCATTGTTTCTTCTTCCACAATAGTTTTACCAATAACCTATTCATTTTCGAAATAAATTCTGAGGTAATTAATGAGTTTGTTAATTAGTGAAATCCTTAACAAAATTATTTTTGTATAAAATAAGTCAAACTTACCTTAACCCATAGATCAAAATCTCTTTTTCATTCCATACAAAAATCACTTTGATTAAAACCTCTCATCTTTGAAATAGTCAAGCACTTTCTTTTCCAATCTTAACTATTAACTTAATATGTACCACATGGAAGAATTTAATATTTTTAATATTTATATATTTTAAATAGTATAATGTTGGTAAAGATAAAATAAATTATAAGGTTTGAAGTGCAAATATTTTTT
>JAUMHB010049609.1:0-16760 GCA_032359685.1 Pittosporum tobira
TGATTATTATTATTTTTATTATTATTATTATTATTATTATTATTATTATTATTATTATTATTATTATTATTATTATTTTCTAGAAGGGTTAAATTACCAAAATACCCCTCTGCAGTAAATTACTAAACTGCCCTTGGGATATATTTACCAAAATGCCACTGCAGCTTATTTACCAAAATACCACTACTGCACTATTTACAAAAATGTCACTGCACTACTTACAAGAATACCCCTGTTGCACTATTTACAAAATGCCATTGTTGCACAAATTACAAAATTGCCACTTGGCCTTATTTACAACAATGCCATTGAGTTGTAAAATTTGTATAAAACATGTTAAATCAATTTTTTTTAAATTGGGAATTTAATTTTCTTAAATTTAAAAATATTATATTCAATTAAATTCTATTTTATTTAGATAATAAATTAGAATATTTAAGAAACGTTATTTTTATTCATTTTTAATGATTTTAATATAATTACGACGTATTTATTTATCATATTTATTATTTTTAAGCATCGTATATTTTTATATACGAAAGTTATTTTATTTTTCATCCGAACAAGGATCCGATGAAGTATTTTAGGGTCCCGAGATAAATACGAGGAATAAATTGGACGAAATAAGTCAAATGACAAATTATCAGATAATGACAATTTTGCCCTTTGAATTTTGCATGCGTTCATGCCATTTTTAATTAGGGATTCCAAGATACTTATTATTATTTTGAGAGTGAGTGAGATATTTTAAAACGGCGATACTAATATTAGGTCGTTACTATTATAGGAATGTCCGTGAGTGAGAAAGGGAGACCGTCAGTTGCCAAACGCGTTGCTATGGTAAGTTATTACTCTTCGCCTCTATGTATAAGCTATTGTCCACTTATACATGCAAGTACATTAATCTCCACTTATGTATAAGTTATTGTTTCACTTATGCAATTTAGTTATTTTAGCTTTTAAATACGTATGATCTAAATTTTAGTATACGTATTTGCCATGAATGTACAATTTAATTACTTGTACATTATTTGTTGTCCATATTAATTTTTTGAATGATTATACATAGCTACCATGTATAAGCATGCCATATTGTTGAAGCATTGTTTATTGTTCGCATGATAATTTAAACTCGAATGTTGAACATGATTTAAAGACCGGTGTACCGGGACCCTACATGGTTAACTCCTGTAGCTGTGACGTATACGACACGAATTGTTAAACTTGACTATGTGTCGAGGATGACGAAATGACTGTGTGTTGAAATGACTTAGTGTCGGGCAGAAATGCCACCCAATAAATGTTCAATTATTCAAAATATTGCATGTTGAATGACATGATATGACATTTACTTGTATATCATGTATGCGTTGATGGAATTCATATTAACTCGTCAATTCAAATATTAAAATTTTAATGATTCAAAACTATACCGTTTTATCTTTTTTACTGGAATGATCATTTTATTCAAAATAGAATAATTTCTTGCTGAGCACATTTCGCTCATTTTTGCTATATTTTTATAAACCTTCTAGAACCGATCAAGTGAAGCGAATCCTCAAAGGGCAAAGGCAAGATAGAATACTATTAAGATATTTTCCGGATTGTTCTAACTTGAAGGTTGTAATTGAACATTGTGCGATTTTTGTTCGTACTTGTTATTGTAAGACTTCAACTTTTAATTAAGTTTTATGCTTCCGCTGTGTAAATTTATTCGTATGAGTGATCCTTGTAAGATATAACAGGGTGAGTTATCGAATATTGGCAACTCAATATGCTGAGATGATATCTGACGACCAGATTTTCACGAGGATTCAGAGGTAGAAATTTGAGGGCGTCACATTAAGTTGGGAATCAATTAACAAATCATGGGTTCCCTTCACCCATTGATTATATATGCGATGTGTGTGCTGAGGCTAAATTAATCATACGACCGTCTCATACTAAAGTAAGGGTAGAATCTCCTATATTCTTGCATATAATTCAATGAGACATCTGCGGGCCTATCCACCCTGCATGTGGACCTTTCATGTTTTTCATGGTCCTGATTGATGCTTAAATGCGATAGACATATGTTGATTTGTTATCGATGCGTAATAATGCTTTTGCTAAATTGCTCACTTAGTTGATTAAATTACGTTCACAATTTCCTGATTACTCGATCCAGAAGATCTGGTTAGATAATGCTAGTGAGTTGACATCTAAGGCTTTTATTGGCTATTGTATGGCCATTAAGATAGACATGGAACATCCTGTATCGCATACTCATTCTCAGAATGACCTAGTAGAATCTTTAATTAAACGCCTGAAAATGATTGCTAAACTATTGTTGTTAAAGGCCAAATTACCTTTTAGCTTATGGGGACATATGGTATTGCACGTTGCATCATTTATTTGAATTCGACCCATTGCATATCATGAATACTCCCCAATTCAACTTGTACGTGGATGTGAACCTGATGTTTCCCATATGCGCATTTTTGGTTGTGCAGTATATGTTCCTATACCACCTCCATAGTGTTCCAAAATGGGGTCCCAACGTAGACTTCGCATAAATGTGGGATATGTGTCTCAATCTATTATAAAATACTTAGAGCCCAAGACATGTGACTTGTTTATTGCCCGGTTCGCTGATTGTATATTTGATGAGACACATTTTTGGCATTAGGGGGGAGAAAGCCTAAAACTTAAAGAATGCAACGAAATTTCCTAGAAAGAAGACCAAATGAATTATCTTGCTCCGTGTACAAGCATGACTGAACTTGAAGTTCAGAAGATCATTAACTTGCAAAACTTAGCAAGTAAACCGCCTGATGCATTTACTGATCATAAATGGGTGACTAAGTCCCATATTCCTACAGAAAACGTACCACCTAGAGTGGAGATCCCCT
This sequence comes from Pittosporum tobira, assembly GCA_032359685.1. NCBI lineage: Eukaryota > Viridiplantae > Streptophyta > Magnoliopsida > Apiales > Pittosporaceae > Pittosporum > Pittosporum tobira. The sequence continues at coordinate 2,892 of JAUMHB010049609.1, forward strand.
CGGGACTAAAAATGTCTAATGAGCCTAGTCAAAGCCAGAAGTGTGGACGACCCATAGGGGCTAAAGACATAAATTCGCGGAAAAGAAAACAAATTCAATCACCTAATGTATCTCTTGCAGAGATTAATATTGAAGAAAGCAATCCTAGTAAAATTAGTACAGCTACTCCATATAACAATCCCAAGAAAACAGAACGGTCAAGTCCTATTGTTATGGGAAACAATGAGGATTTGGTTGATGTTACTATAGAAGTTACAGTAAACTATTTGAATACAGGAGTGAGATATGATAGAATTACAATTGTCGTCGATGACTTATTTACCTCCTCTATGACGCTTAATGTCTCAAAAGACAATCTGGATCCAAAATCAAAAACCATTCTTGAATGCCAGAAGCGTTCATATTAGAATAAATGGAAGGAGGAAATTAAGGCAGAACTAGACTCGCTTAATAAACATTGTGTTTTTGAACCTGTTGTCAAAACACCCAAAGATGTTATCTCTGTCGGATATAAATGGGTATTTGTACGAAAATACAATGAAAAGAATGAGGTGGTAAGATATAAAGCGAAACTAGTTGCCCAAGAGTTTTCGCATAGACCCGACATAGAATTTGATGCCACTTACTCTCCTGTAATAGATAGTGTTACGCTTTGTTATTTGATCAGTATGACAGTAAGTATGAATCTTAATACGCATTTAAGGGACATCGTGACTGCATATTTATATGGGTCACTTGACACTGATATATATATGAAAGTCCCTGAAGGATTTCCAATTCCCTATATGGGAGAAAATGAAAATTGTAACATGTATATATGGTTTGAAGTAGTCCGGTCATATGTGGTACAATTGATTGAAAGATTACCTCATGAAGTAAGGTTATGTGAACAACGAGGTTTGTCCTTGTGTGTTTATTAAAAACTCATCTAATGATTTTGTGATTATATAAGTATATGTAGATGACCTTAATATAATAGGAACTTCAAAAGAGGTTGAAGAAGCTCGTTTTTGCATAAAGAAAGAATAGAAAGACTTGGGTCAAACCAAGTATTGTCTTGGCCTATAAATCGAGCATTTTCCAAAAGGAATTTTATTACACCAGTCTAATTATATAAAAAGAATATTGTAGACATTTTATGGATAAATCACATCCTCTCAGCACACCAATGGTGGTTCGTTCACTTGAAGTGGACAAAGACCCATTTTGACCTAACGAGGAGCACTGTTATATCTAGCAAATTGCACCAGGCTCGACATTGCATTTGTAGTAAATGTTCTAGCTAGACATAGTGCCAATCCAACCCGAAGACATTGGAATGACGTTAAACAAATCTTACGTTATTTTCAAGAAACTGTTAATTTTGGTTTATTTTACCAAAGAAATAAGAATTTTTCATTGGTTGGATATTCAGATGCTGGTTATCTGTCTGATCCTCATAATGCTAAGTCACAGACTGGTTCTATATGGCATGACAATTTCATGGAAATCAGTAAAACAAAGTTTAGTTTCTACTTCCTCAAATCATTATGAGATTATTGTACTGTTTTAAACTGCTAAATAATGTGTTTGGTTGAGAACCTTAAAACGCCATATTCAAAATTCGTGTGGCTTGTCCTCAGTTCATGATGCCCCCACTATACTTTTTGAGGACAATGCGGCTTGGATTGCACAAGTACGTGATTGATTCATTAAAAGTGATAGAAATAAACATATGTCATCTAAGTTATTTCATCCCCATGAACTCCAAAAGAATGGTGAAATAGATATCCATCAAATCCGCTTTAGTGACAATCTTGCAAATTTGTTCACTAAATCTCTCCCTACTTTCAAATTTTAGAAACTTGTAAATGGAATAGTGATGTTTCGCCTTGGAAGATTACTTCCATTTGAGGGAACAAATTAACCATCCTTGAAGGATGATGCCAATAAGGTTTATAAATGTCCGTTGACATGAGGGGGAGCATTATACGCGCTGTACTCTTTTTCTTTCGTTAAGTTTTTGTTCCATTGGATTTTTCTTGGCAAGGTTTTAATGAGGCAGTCTAAATAGTGTATAATCAAAGATGAACATCTAGGGGGGAGTGTTATAAAATACAATGAATAAAATGGATGTATCACCTTCATATATGTATTGTTCTATACATTCCCTCTTATAATGTATAGGTTCACCTCCTCTCATTTAATAACATATATTCATGTATTTATATTATATATTGTACTTACGTTATACATGTATCCTTAAACCTATAAATAAAAGTTATTGCAAACATGTTGAGATGGTGAAAATAGAAAAAGAATTGCTAGTTTCTTCTCTTTAGATTTATCTCTCTATTCTTCTTATATTTATCTCATATCATATTTACTTGAGTTGATTCCATTGATCACCGTTTATATAATTATTTATAACATTAATAATATTTGTTTAATATTCATATCTTGATCCCTAGCTTTTTTTACAACATCAATTGTGCTTCTGTTTCCACCGGATAATCCATTATCATCACGGTAGTAGCCCTCATTCAGAAGCTTCTATCACGTATTTTTCATCCCTTGCAGGTGGAACTAAATGAGATATGGAAGCTGCTCACCAAAAGGGTATTATTCATTTCAATTGCGTCACAAAAATCTATAAAAAAAAATGCATGAATGGGTTAGTGTAAATGAAATTGTAATATACTTGGTTAATTTGTAAATAATTTATGTAAGAGTAGTGGCGGAGCCACGTATTAGCATGTGGGGTCCAAAGATCTCCCAATTTCTCTTAGCATTTATTTTTTTTGTGTACAATTTTTTAAAATAAATTTTCAAAATTAAAATTATTACATTCTTAATAAAAAATAATAATTTATAAACTTCTTAATTTATAGAGTCTGACTCCGTCTCTGGGTAAGTGATGAGCTGCCACATGTTACGTGATGCTAATAATAAGATTAACCTAATTAATAGAGTGAAACTAAAAAAAAAAACTGTATAAGATTACTTAAATTTCGTGCGAAAAGACCAAACTGTCTTTACCAAAAGACGTTAAAAGTAAAATTTGAAGTTGGAGTGGAATTCATGTACAGATGAGTCGACAAACTACTTATTAACTACCGCATATTTTTACTACACGAGTAATAAAGGGTTAATCTCTTGTCATAGTTAAATTTGACTATATATTACATTAATAATAATTTTTTAAAATATTTTTTTTGATAATCAAGGTGCATAGATAATAAGAATATAAATAAATAGAAAATTTTATTAATTTTAATGATGTTGAACTCCTTTATTTAGAATTAGAAAATTAGTAATTCTATGTCACTAAAATTATAATATAAATATAATAAAAATTTAATATATAATATAAAAGAGTTTTACTTCATAAAATTACCTAAAAATTAATAGACTTTCTTATTTATTTATGTTCTTATTACATATGTTGCTAGATTATTAAAAAAGCACTTAAAAATCGTTTTCAGAGATCTACAATCAATTTTAACTATGACATACCACATATTCTCTTTCTCCATATATATAATAAAACAAGATTATGATTGTTGGGATCAACCTGACATTTGACCAAGTTCAAACTTTGTTTTCAGTTAGGCACACGTCAGCGGGAGTAAGTTTACTTAAAATAGGGGCAACATGGGAGGTTTTGCTCCCTCATTCTCCTCTCCGATGCTTAAGTTAGTTGAGATTAAAGTGATAATTTGTGTATTAAGTAGGAGAGCGTAGAGTTTACTGGAGTATTTTGAGAGAGATTTGGCTCCGGTGTGCTTTGAGAGAGTTTGTATTTTTGCAGAGCTTTGGCTCTTTTTGTTGAAATTTTCTGGTGCCCTCATTTGTGCAAATGAGGCAATATATGTAGACTTTGCCTTGACCCGTGGCTCGATAAAGTAGGCATGGTGCGCCTGCTCTGAGTTAACAGCAGGTATGACGCGCCTCATTTGAGTTGACAAGGCTACATAGTTAGGCAACTAATTGGATACCGCCTGGGAACTTTTTTTATGGCCTTTAGGCCTCTGGACCCCGACCAAGTAAGGTTAGGCCTAATTGATGGGGTGGATTGGGCTCGCTACCTGGGAAGGCCTGGGCCGAAGGCACATAGTTTGAGTCTCTGACGGTTGTGGCAGATGTAAGACCTTTCGGAGGCCGATGGCCAAGCTTGATCCTTCTTGATGCCGAGAGTTAGGCTTGATCCTTCTTTGGGCGAAGCGGGCCGCCCTTCGGAGGTCGATGACGGAGCTTGATCCTTCTGGATGCCGAGAGCTAGGCTCGATCATTCTTTGGGCGAAGCGGGTCGCTGGGATCTCGGGGTAGCCGATCGAATGAGTTGCCATGTGGGATATCACGTTGCCCTAATTAGGGCTAAGGTGAAAACTTTAACTCTAATTTAGGATGATCTCCATCAATGCCGCCCAGCCCGGTGGGGTACTTCAGTGTGCCGACGGTCTCTGAGTCTGATCGTCTCTCGCGTGTCTGAGGTGAAAAAATTTCACAAGTTTTAAAAGGGCTGGGACCAAGGCCGCTCGGATAAGCATCCCTGGTCGTATGTCGTTTGAATTTCTATTCGCATGCGCACTCCTTTTTAGAGCATTTAATGAGACATCGTTTCGTACATCTTCTGTTACCATGAATTGTTGTGTAATAATTGCTCTTTTGGAAGGCGTGGAAGTACGAATGTCATTTAATAGCCATTAGATTACCGAAGGGGAGCCCCAACTTTCTGGTTGGGGCACCTATAAAAGGGGGTTGAGTGCCACCCATTATCACTTTGTCTTCTTGAAGATCTGCAGTACAACACCGAAAAAACCTAGCATCACCGAAAACCTCAAATTTCTTCAACGTTTTGTCAAGTGAGCCACCTTTCCAAGTCTTGCTCGTATCTTCCTTAGTTTTATCATCCCTAAGCTCTGTTGGACAGCTCAAAGCATGGACTTTAGGGTAGTGAACGTTGATAAGGAAGAGGAGGCGGTGGTAATGGAATCCGCGACTGTAGATGTTGCTGGTTCTCGGTACAAGGGGGTGACGGGAACCAGTGGCAGGGTGGTGGTTCTGCCGAGGGACTTGCCTGGGGATGAAGTGAGTCCCAGTGAAGTGGACGGCGGAGAGGCCGAGTCGGAGAGTAGCTCTGGAGATGAAGTTGAGGATCTCGGAAGGGAGGCGGAGTATGGAGAGCGAGTCAGCCGCCTAGACTGTAATATACATAATGCGTTGACCCGTCGTCGATTGGAGGCGATTATTGAGGAGTACCATATCCCAAAGAAATTTGGGGTTAGACTCCCGAAGGGGGGGGAGTACATGCACAGTCGGCCGGAATGGCTGTGGGTAGGTGTTAGCGAGCATCATCTGGGGGGACTTAGGTTTCTGATCCACCATTTCATCCACGACCTTCTCACATTCTTAGGGGTTGGCCTAGTCCAGCTGACCTTTAACTCGTTTCTCCAAATCATGGGCTTCTTAGCCTAATGCCACTGCATGGGCGTAGAGGCCTGGCTCGATTACTTCTGGCACACCTTCTTAGTCGCCCGCTCGGAAGCCTCCTTCTAGTCCATCAACAAGAAGACAAGAAGCCGAGGAGGGCGAAGTGGATCACCCCGGCGTCGAAGCATAAAAAATAGAAGTCGGAGTGGTTCTTTGTCGTCGAGGATGATCTGGTAACACTACTAGGGTGGGAGAGGTCGTGTAAAGCGGTGTACCACTCGCCAGTGCAGTTAACCGGGATGGCGTTGGAGGAGTATAACATGTTCGCTAGCGTGGGCAAGGGGGAGCCCCTGGTCGTACACTGCGGTCCGGGACAACTCTTGGCTGATAAAGCACGGATGTAGGTTTAGGCAGCCCTATTTTTTTTCTTTTTTCTTTAGCATTTTGCTTTCTCGGTCATTCAGTCGTCTGATCCCATCATTTATCCTTGCAGGTGTCGACGAGATGTTTGCCTGGGCTAGATAAATAGCTCAGGAGAAGGCCAAAGCGATAGCCTCGGGGCGAACCGCTCAAGCTAGCCCCAAAAAGCCGAGCTTGGCCAGTGGGGTGGTGATAGGGCTGAGGCCGGCTCTATAGAGTCTATCTCCTGGAGGTTTTACCAAGGAGGTAGGGTCGTCCTATAAAGGAAAGGCGGTGGCAGTCGCCCAGGGGAAGGTAACCGGGAAGGGGAGAACCGTGGCGGTTTTTGCAGAGAGGGGCCCCGCCAAGAAGAGGCCCGTGGGGGATCAAGGCTACGCCGACTCCCAAAAAAGGCTAAGGTCCACTGACGAGGCCGACTTGGTCAAATTCTAGTTGGTCTAAAGGAGAAGCTGAAGGTGGCCGAGGAGGGCGCTGCCAAGGCCGCTGCAGAAGCCGCCGGGAGGGAGAAGGAGGTTTCTCTAATGCTAGAGGTTACTGAGGTGAGGGCCGCGGGGGCTGAGGCTGCCAAGGCAAGGGCCGTGAAGGCGAAGGCTACCACAGTGACCCTCAGCCAGCAGCTCGAGGTCGAGAAGGAGGCGTGGAAAGGCAGGGAGGCCGGCTATGCGAATGAGCTGAAGTTGGCCTCCATGAGGATGGAGAAGGCGTTGGAGGAGTTTAAGGACTCGGATGAATGCAAAGCGATGATCCTCGAAGCCTCCGCCAGCTAGTTTTTGAAGGGTTTTGAATGAGCGGTCCGTCAGGGCACCAAGAGGGGCATAGACATGAAGGTTATCATAGACCTCCTGATAGATCCCAAGGTCATCGATTCTGAGCCCGAAGAGGAGCTGGTCGAGGAGCAACTTGCGGGGGAAGCTTGGAAGGAGCCTGCCGGGATGCCTCTGGAGGAGGGAGAGTTGTCTAGTCCGCCTTCCGGGCCACCTGGTCTGCTCTTGGCTGGGAAACAAGTTTAGGATAGGGCCGTAGATCTTGTAAATACTTGTATTTTTTCGAGTTCAATAAAATATAAATTTAGTTTCCATTGTAATTCTTTTGAATTTAATGAAATATAAATTTAAATTTCATTGTGCTTGCCGTTTTTTGCTTCCATTCGGATGGATAATGAATGCTCATTAACTTGTTAAAACTAAATAATTTTACCAAGTGTTGAGCCTGACCTTCACTTAAGACTTAACTCATTAAATGGTTAAAATTGAAAATTTTCACCAAGTGTTGAGCCCGACCTTCATATAAGACTTAACTATTTCAAATTGAATTCTATCGGTAACTTATAACTTATTTTGAGAAAATTGACAAGTGTAAACAACTCAAGACTTGATAGAGGTTGGTAAAATCTGAAAAAATCCACTAAGTGTAAACAACTCGGCATTTTGAAAAATAGTTAAGTGTTACCCGGGAGGATGAAAGAATAGGCATGTTTTTGAAATATCGGTCAGACAACTGGGTCCCAATTTTGAATTAAATTGGGCAGTTTAATTAAGCTAAGTAACCCGGGTGGCTATTCGTAGTATTCCCTTCAGTTTGACAATACTTATGGTTTACCTTAGGTATGGTGAAATTTAGGAATGATTGTGGGAGTAGTGTTGGGTTGGGAGTTGTAATTGCCCCACGGGGTTAAATATGTATTACAATTGTGTACTTGTGCACCCAGGCCGAGTGTTTTAGGTGCACGGGTGGGAAGTGAGACAATTGTGATTAGTGACTGTGCCCCTCAGACCAAGTGATTATGGCCACGCGGATGAGGCGTTAGCATGGTTAGTTTACTTGTACTCTTCGGACCAAATGTTTATGGTTGTGCGGATAGAGTGTATAAGTGAAACATAAGTATGAGTCATTGATTGTGTTTAAAGACATTTTTATTGATAAATTTGTCGTATGTAGGCGAGCAAACTGTTATAATGTATGGTTGTGTAATGAGAATTTCCCGACCAGATGTATCCACGGGTAGTACCTTTTCAGGTGGGTAGCGTGGAGCTGCCAAGCTTTGCACCTGTTGACTTTGAAGTCTTTCCGGCTTGGGTGATCCGGACGGCCAGAGTTTTACCTCGATGTTTCTTCTGCAGCTTCTGCTATGGACTTCAAGGATGGTCTCAGCCTGTGATGGGCCAATACATAAGAGGAGAGCTATGAACTCATATGTATAGTGTGTCACTCATCATCACAAATGAGGCCGTCTTGAATCTTCAGTCTTCTGTTTTTGAGGATCCCACGGTCCAAGCGATTAACAAGGTCGAGACATCAGATTCTACAACGACTGGGTCTTCAGTGTTCTGTCTTCGAAGATCCCATGGTTAGAGCAATTAACAAGGTCAGGGACCTCAGATTCTACAAGGACTGGGTCTTCAGTCTTCCAACTTCAATTGTCTTGAATCTTCAACCTTCTATTTACCATGTAGCTAAGAAACTTACCAGCACGGATGCCAAAAGTGCATTTACCCGGGTTAAGTTTCTTGTGGCTTGCTGTCGTTCGGCTGTCATGTTCCTTTGCTTTGGTCTCACCGGTTTGTATCGGCTATCAACAAAGCTTATGGACTGCCATGTTGTCATCAATCCCTGGCATCTCGTCAGGAGTGGGAGCGAGGACGTCAGCTTGCCGGACTATGGTGAGGGAGTAGTAGCTCAATGGGTAGCCCAAAACCAATTGTTATTTTTGGTCAGTTGGGCCAGGGGTGGGCTCAGCTTCTTCAGCTACAGCTTCGGTGCTATGTTGCGAGGTTGAGCAGAAATTAACGCTGAAACTGCCAGTTTGGACGGCTGAGGTGCTGGTTTAGGAGCCAACTAGAAGTCGACGAGCAATTTACCGCCAGCCTCGGGCAAGGCGATTTGGATGCCTCCAGGGCCAGGTTCTGGAAAGTTAGGTCGGGCTAACATCTGCTGCTCTAGCATAATAAAATGATCGACCAATATCTTCTCAAGGGACTCAATCCTCTTTTTGTACTCCTCCAGTTCCCTCTGCTCAGGTTGTTCAGGTGACCGGGAACGGGCTTTCTTGTCCCGGTGTGAATGCTGTGGCGCCCGGTGTCGAGACTCAGTTGTCCGGGAGGGATGATGTGTGGGGGAGCGGGGGTGCTCACGTTGGTCGTCGGTCTGAAGAGACTGGTCATCCTCCATGACGCATTTGCCTCGTAGCTTCTTGATCTTGAGGGCAATGTTGTGTTGGTCTTGGAGCAGGTTTGCAAGCCTCTCGGCCTTCGACTTTCTTAGATTGCCTCTGGCTACGTCTCTTTTACACTCAGGAGCGGTGTTGGGAGCCTTCCGTGGTAGCCTCAGGGGTGTTCTCCCCAGAGTTTTCTTGGACATCGTCAAACCGCCTGTCTGGGGGTCCGAGAACCATTATATGTGTTCTTCCGACGTCTTACATTCTTGGAGCAGGGTTTGCTACTCTAATGGGCAGACATGTGTGCTGAAAGGGTTTAATATGGAGAGATCGTGTAGGACGGAGGTTTAAGACCCTCCTTCTAGTGCTAATTATTAGGATCAACCTGAACTTTGACCAAGTCCAAACCTTGTTTCCAGCTGCGCACACCTCGACGAGAGTAAGTTCACCTGAAATACGGGCAACACGGGGGGTTTGCTCCCTCGTTCCCCTCTCTAATGCTTAATTTAGTTGAGATTAAACTGATAATCTGTGTATTAAGTAGGAGAGGGTGGGGTGGGTTTACTGGAGTATTTTGAGAGAGGTTTGACTTTTGTGAGTTTTGAAAGAGTTTGTATTTTTGTAGAGCTTTGGCTCTTTTTGTTGAAATTTTTTGGCGCCCTCATTTGTGCAAATGAGACAATATATGTACACTTTGTCTTGACCCGTGGCCTGATAAAGTAGGCATGGTGTGTCTGCTCTGAGTTGATAGCAGGTATAGCGCGCCTCCTTTGAGTTGACAGGAATGATGGGTTAGGTGGCTGATTGGACACCGCTTGGGAACTTGTTTTATAGCCTTTGGGCCACTGGACCCAGACCAGGCAGAATCAGGCCCAATATTGGGCCCGCTACCTCAGAAGGCTTGGGCCAAAACGCATAGTTTGAGTCCCTGACGATGATGGTCCGGTCGGACTGAGGTGCATGCAAGACCATTTGGAGGCCAATGGCCAAGCTTAATCCTTCTGAATGCCGAGAGTCGGGCTTGATCCTTCTTTGGGCCAAGCGGGCTGCCCTTCGGAGGCCGATGGCCGAGCTTGATCCTTCTGGATGCCGAGAGCCGGGCTCGATCATTCTTTTGGCGAAGCGGGCTGCCGGGCCTCGGTGTGGCCGATCGCTTGAGCTACCACGTGGGATGCCAGATTGCCCTAATTTGAGCTAAGGTTAAAACCCTAACCTTAATTTAGAACGATCTCCATCAATGATAAAAATAAAATTTGAGAAATTTCGTCATGTAAACACTTACAAGATGCACGTATAAGATCGGAAGTGACCAATATCCATTCAAAAAATTTTAAAATCTACTTTCATTTGTAAATTATCTCAATGTCAAAAAAATAATAGCTTTATTTTATAAATAAAATACCCCATAGTTAAAAGAAATATCTAATTTATATAATAAATATTTTTTTGTCAAAAATTTAAAAATCGAAGTTGACTAACACTCTTTTTATTTTTTTGTTAGACTACAAAAATACCACGTGTGAAGTGCATGGTACTCATAATAATTTTTTTATTTAAATTTTTGAAATTATTTTTTAATAACAAAATATAAAAAATAAATTATAATAATTTATTATCCATATTTTATGTAATATTGTTAAGTTATATAAAGTTCTAAATACCTATTCTTAAATTTTAGTTTTGGTTATGTAAAAGTGGAAAGAAAAACGAAAAGTAAAAAAGAGACTTATTTTGTAGAATTAAAGAAATTGGAAAGCAAAAGAGTAAAAAGAAAAAGGTAATAGTTAGAGAAAAATAGATTAAAAAAAAACCTTCAGGTCTCTTATGCTATTTATTATCAATTCTATTAATTAATTTTAAATAAATCTATATTCATGATCAAAACTTGATATTTATTATAAGCCATATTTAGTTACATCATATCTCAATAAAAAATAATAAATGAATAAATTTATCTAAATTAATATGTAATAGGAATACAATATTATTACTATTAGGTGTGAAGTAGAATATTGTAATAGTAATATGAAACGCAAAAAAAAAAAACACGCAGAAAAAGATGAAACACATCTTATTACTAATTTAAATATTGTAGTTCTTATGAAATGCCAAAAAAACACACACATAAAATTTTAAAACATCTCTAATTTTGAAACAAAGTAAGTATAGTATGATATAAAATAAAATATTACTATTAAATTGAGTCTAGTCCACTAAAAAAAGATGTAAAATATATTAGTACTTTTTTCATTTTAAAATTAAAAATAAATATGTGTTGTAAGTACATGAATTTGTGAAATCATAAATTTTAAATTTTAAATTAATTAATTTTATTTCAATTCATATTACTACGTATTATAAGGTTTATTTATTTTTACAATAAAAGTTTAGACAGATGACGGGATAGAGAAAACCAAACCACAAAAAAGAAAAAAAAGACCAAAACATGACAAAAAATACATAAATTTAAATTCTACATTTTATTTTATTTTAATTAATAACAAAACCAATATAACAAATATTAACATAATAACTGTTGAAGAATGTTGAGAGGAAAAAAAGGACACTAAAAGATAAATGAGTGGATTGCGTCCATGACCTCTTATTTCAAACTATAAATTTAAATTTAGATTAAATTTATTTTATTTTAATTAATGTCAAAGTTAATATTATAAAATACATATAAAATACTATTATGTTAAAATTTTAAAATTATTTTATTTTAATTAATATTAAAATTAATATAACAAATATTAACAATAATAACCGTTGAAGAATATTGAGAAAAAAAAACACTAAAAAATAAAAAAAGTTATAAAAAAAGGACATGTGGTGGCCTGATAGGCTGTGTCCTAAACACTTCTTTATATTAACAATAATAATTGTCAAAGAATCTTGTAAGGAAAAGGAAAGACACTGAAAGATAAATGAGTTATGAATTGCGTCTACATCTTCTTATTCTAACTTATAAATTCGAATTTACATTAAATTTATTTTATTTTAATTTATGTCAAACTTAATTTATAAACTACATATAAAAAGTATTATGTTAAAATTTTAAAATTATTTTATTTTAATTAAGATCAAACTTATTATAATAAATATTAACAATAATAACTATTGAAGAATATTGAGAGGAAATAAAAGATAAAAGAGTTTTAAAAAAAAAATAACGACAATACATTGCGACCTAATAAGGCATGTCCTAAGCATCTCTTTATATTAACCATAATAACAGTTGATGAGTTATGAATTGCATTTAGACCCTCTTATTCCAAATTAAAAAATTAAAAAATTAAATTTAAATTAAATTAAATTAATTTTAATTGATGTCAAAATCAATTTTATAAACTACATATACATATAAAATACTATTATCTTAAAATTTTAAAATTATTTTATTTTAATTAATATTAAAATTAATATAATAAATATTAACAATAATAACTATTGAAGAATATTGGGAAAAAAAACACTAAAAGATAAAAAAATAAAAAATAAAATAAAAAAGAAGGATGTCCTAAGACCAAATTCTCTTTTATATTAAAAATAATAACGGTTGAATAATGGTGAGAGGAAAAAAATTATGAATTGCATTTTCACCATCTCATTCCAAATTATAAATTTGAATTTGAATTAAATTAATTTTATTTAAATTAATGTTAAAGTCAATTTTATAAACTGCATGTACATATAAAATATTATTACGTTAAAATTTTAAAATTATTTTATTTTAATTAATATCAAAATTAATATAGCAAATGTAAACAGTAATAACTGTTGAATAATATCGGAGGAAAAAAATAATAAATTTTTAAATAAAAAGAAAAGAAGAACATATGGCGGCCGCATCTTAACACTGAAATTCTCTTGTATAGATGAGAATAAATGTGAGACTCTGGAAATTTAAAATGAAGGACATGCAAATAACTTGTACCTTTGGCTTACAAATTTTATGCACATTTAGCAAGTTGTTTATAATTGAAGACAAGGATATACAAAATTTTTCTAAGTGTGTATAAGTAAGTTTTGTTGATTTTGAACTTAAAACAATATTAAATATAAATTCAGATTAGGGAACAATGTACGACCGGTTCTAGTAATTCTATTCAGCCAACCATCAAGCAAGAAACGAACCAAGAATGGTGAATAAGATTTGAATGAGTTATGGATCGATAAAAGTGTAAGTGGACTAATAAGGTTGGATTAAAGCGAATTTAGATTGTGGATTAAACTAAGTTTGGAAACGGACAAAACCGAAAAGCCTCTGGCCAAAATCTTGAGGATGGAAGTTGTGACGCCCCTAAATTTCGACCTCTTAATCATCGTGGAAATCTGGTCGCCAGATATCGTCTCAGCACATTGAGTAGCAAATATTATGCAACTCACCCTGTTATATCTTACAAGGATCGATCGTACGAATAAATTACACAGTGGAAATGTAAATTTAATTTAAAATATAAGTCTTACAATAACAGGGAAATTAAATGCGAACAGAAGTCACACAAAGTTTAGATTACAATTCCTCAAGCTAGAACAAATCCGGGGAACAACCTAGTAATATTCTACCTTGCCATTGCCTTTCGAGGTTTCCCCTCGCTCGATCAGTTCTGGAAGGTTTATAAAACACAACAACAATGAGTGAAAGATGCTCAGCAAAAAATTATTCTATTTTTGAATAAAAAGATCTTTCCAGTCAAACAGATAAAACGACATAGTTTTGAATCATAAAATTTTAATATTTGAATTCACAAATTTATATGAATTCCATCAACGCATGCATGATAAACGATTAAATGTTACATCATACCAATTCACAATAAGTAATTTGAATAATTGAATATTACTTGGCATTTCTGCCCAGCACTAAGCCATTTCAACAC
>JAUMHB010049620.1:1525-16759 GCA_032359685.1 Pittosporum tobira
GCCAAAATTATAGAAAAATGGAAACAGTTCATTTATAGAGAGGCAATACAGATTTTAATTAAAATCTCAAAGATGTGGGCATCAATCCTAATTAGAGCTCGCAAGTCTGAAAATCCAGAATTTCTTTCGGAAAGTAGTATAACCTTTTATGAAATTATCTACATGGAAATCATTTTGTTATTGCATATATATATACAGGTACAAGCTTACAACATGTTTACAACGTCTGCATTCAAATACAACTGTTCTTCATTTTCTTATTGCATCTTATTCTATATATATATATATATGATATAAAAACCAATCCCTTTAAACCCTATGCACCTGAGAAATTTATAGGACTTCTTTCAACTGAAGTCCAGAGTGCCAACCACAAGCCGTTTGACCAACAGGTAATTGATCAAAAGACACCTGAACATCAACCAAATGATTATATACATATATATTTCTGCTGTTTTTTTGCATCACCCTCACAGTAGCTTCCGAACATGTACAGCATCAAACGAAACGGATAGCAAGAAACATAGCCCAAAATACGGTACCCTTTCGAACCCAAGAAGCACAACGGAATGTAGAGCCCAACTAGTGCCACGAGAAAGTTTAAGCCCATGAACAGAATCAGATGTCCAAGCCAACTGAGATCGCTCACCACTAAATACACACCAGCCATAAATGCTATCGACATCATAACAAGTGATATCCCTAGTAACGGCACTGCAAATTTTAGGGCAACTTGCATAGAACTGATGTCCCCTAATTGTGCCCAGATGAGTGTGACAGCGACAATGATGGAGCTATACATTGCTATGGTGTCGCATACCACGAATGCTTGGAACTTGACTTTTGATAGCATTGTTGCCACACCCTGGTTAGGTTCGGAGTTCTTGGTCCCACCAGGAAGGGTGAAGCCAGCAGTGAATGTGACGGTCGCAATGAGCGTTGCCACCAGCAATATTGTGTTGACCTTGGCTCTGTAGTCTTTCATTTTCGGCTGCTTTACGCGTATGTATTTTTTATTTTTTAATACCTTTGAGTGCGGACTACCAGCTACCCTCAAGGCCAGCCATGTCAATCTCTGCATAGAGCATAGTAAAATTTGAGATTCGGGTTTATCAATTGGAAAATTAGTTAATTATCACTCAATCTACTCCAAAATATAAGAGAATAATTGACATTTGAAAATCAATTTCCAACAATTTCAGATTCAAAATTGATATGAATAGTTGGATTTCAAATTCAAAATTGATATGGGTATAGTAACTAATAATATACCTTTGAAAATGATGCCATTGTTTCCGTATATTCCTCAGCAATGTCAAATGCAGTCAACCCATCATTGTTCTGCAGCTCAAGCTTTACTCTTGTGTCCCATGTTAGGGTGCTCACAGTCTTCGGATGCCCATAAATGGTGGCAAGATGTAACGGTGTGTTTCCATCCTCATCAGTTTCGTTTTCAAGTTTCTCCAGTTCGGCCAATTCTAGCATACCACTAAGGGCTTTGGTTTTTCCACACCTAGCCATAACATGAAGTATGTTACGACCTTGAAAAGTGAGTAAATCCCTTGAGTCAGGGCAGTGTCGGAGTATTTCTCGAATCACGTGAGTATGACCTTGGCTTGATGCTATATGAATGGGAAACAAGCCATGTTTGTCACGTTGGTAAGCAAGAATATACATGTTCTTTAGTAAGAAATGAACCCCTTCAAGATAACCTGTGTACGCAGCAAAATGAAGAGGGTTTCTCCCTTGGTTACACCTTAATTGGAAGGACGATTGATTCTTTTCCCACAGTATTTTTAGTATACCTGTTAAATCGAACGAATAAAAATATTAAATAATAACATAGCTAGAGGAAAGGCTCGAGCTTCAACGAATTGGAAAGTTACCTATATTTTCTGCGAGAATAGCAGCATAAATTGGTGACTTGCCTTTAAGGCGCTTCCCTTCAACATTACAGCAATTCCCAACTGGATTTTCCATTAGAAGCCTAACAATAGACACAAATCCAGCTTCGGCAGCCAGGTACAGCAGAGATTTCCCTTCTGTATTCACAGAATATGGCATGTTCCGATTTTTATCAATCAAAATCCGAGCCACCTCTTCATGACGAAAACACAAGGCCTCGTGCAATGGATTATTACCTTTCTCATTCGTTTCACCCAAACCACCTTCTTTAAAATTTGAATCAACCAAAAGACTTACCGACAGTAAATCTCCAATTCTTGCTGCAATATGGAGGGCGTTATCGCCTTTTGCATTTTTCTCAGCAACAAAGAAAGGTAAGTCCTTGCAGATGAGTTTGACAATCTCATGATGCTGAAAGATAGTCGCTATGTGAAGCACCGTGTTCTTTTGGGGGCCTAGTTGGATACAAGTTCCAGGTGGGCCATTTTGTCTATCTGATTCACCTCGTTCCATCGCCTCAATGAATTTAAGAATATCACCTTCAATGGTAGCTCTGTACAGTTCAGGGTCCATGGAGGACTCTGGTGTTCCATAACTCTCCTCCTCTTCCTCCTCATTTTGGAGGCTATTTTTTGGCACAGACATTGTGGGAGCGGACAGCTGCTTGTTGGTTTGCACTTTATTTGTAGTAGTTTAAATTTTGTGGCTTAAAATTTTATATAAATTTAAGGAAGTCTTCCTGCAGATTAGGAAGTAGTTGCTTGGTAATTTTCTGTTCAAATGTGTCGGCTCTTGGAATTGCCGGCCTACTTTTGCATTATATATTTACAATTCTCAGATATTACGATACGCGGAAGGACTGACGTACATAGTGAAGTGCTTGTATTTTACATTCTTACGGTTCCTTGCATCTTGTATACGGTCCAAACTTCAAACATAAAAAAAAAAAAAAAGCATTACGTACAGGATTCGTTTTCAAATGATTTATTGACTAGCCATGTTATAAAACTCGTTATAGGCTTCGAGTACTCGGCCGTGTATTCATGGTCAGTGCATTAATTGGTTAATTTTTGAATAATCGCTGAGGAAGTTTAGTATAGTACCGATTAATTCCAAGTAACCCTCTTTTCAATAAATAAGTCCGTCTAACGAGTTTTAAAATATTTTAATAATTACAGAGCCAATAATTAATTATAAATTAATACATATAGTGTAGAATACAGAAGTGAGGAAGTCCTTTCCTCGTTTTACCATCCAACTGTAAGTTTCCCTACTCTATTAATTAGGACATACTATATAATAAATATCGAGAATACGTTGGAAGGCTGAGGACCACGCGTACTGGACTGAGATTTGGCCAACTTTGAGGCTTTGACATCATGCCAAAGCGCGTTTCACCTTTCAAGTAGCTCCTTGATGCGAAATTTCTTACTAAACAAAACTAGATATCCTTCTTCTTCTTTTTTTTTTTTTTTTCGGGTACATCTGACAGACATCCTTCTTTTGTTCAATAATGAAGCTCCTTGGACTTGCTATCATAGATTTCTAAGCCGAATATGGCAGATTTCATGGAGGTTGGATAATCTATCTGCCTGGAAATTAGGAGGCTGCAAACATCCGAAGAATTAGCTTGCTAAAACTGTAATCAATAGGGTGGTAAAAAAAAATTATGCATATTTATGATTTTTTATTGTTTAAATCTAACTGCGCGACAACAGGTTTATAAAATGGACAGAGATAGATGTCCATAAATTTATTTAATTTGCTACTGACATGCCAGAGAGAAAAAACATTATGTACCGACACTTGCAGAATTATTTCTTTAAAACATGTCGCATTCTGCGCGAAAGAATAATCAAGGACCACAGAACTCAATGAACTAACCACGTATACCATTGGGTTTCGGATCAAAAATTAATACGAAATTTTAAAATAATTTATCCGATTTTCATAATCATACTTATATTGAAATCAAAATACAAGTTCGATTATACCTGAATGAATTTCGATAGAGATGAGAAGAACAATTGCGTCTAAATCAACGTGTCAATCGTCACGCTTCTACTGATATCCACACACACGAATTGAGCCCGAGCCTTGTGTTTACAGTTTTCTTCTCTCTAAGTCTCTCAACCTTACAGTTATTAGGGTTATCACCAAAAAGACATATATCCCTCATTTTATAATTCGCCCTTTTTAATCAGAAATACAAGTGAATAAGGAAACTTTAAGTCTCTCAACCTTGCAGTTATTAGGGTTATCACGAAAAATATATATATATATATCTCTCCTTTTATAATTCACCCATTTTAATTAGAAATACAAGATAATAAGAAAACCATAGCTGTCATGCTCAATACATTATAAGTTTAGTTCGCTTACTGTGCGACCATGTAATTTCACCTAACATTAGCACTATGTTCAAAACGTTTTTTCGGCTCACAAGTTATAAACGGCTTCTAGCAAAACGTTTTTTCGGCTCACAAGTTATAAACGACCTCTAGTAAGACATTATAATTACTTAAGTTAAGTGAATATCGATTTTTCAATACAACATTATCCACAACTAATAATAGAGTACGATTTATGATTGGATCAACAAGCATACCACTAACATATACTGTATATGAGTGTGTGGTGGCTCATCTTTATTCTCGTGAGATTAAACTCTTTAATATTTCATACAAAATTTATCGTTTAAATATTAATTGTGTGATTTTAAGTTCTTGTCTTTTGCTACTAATAATAGTGGATGGTAATTTTTGAGACCATATGCTATTATTGGTGGCAAAAGTGCACAGTCCTGTTTTTTAAATAATATATATATATATATAAAAGATGTTACTATTAGTGGCGACTAGTATAAAATTGATCCCTTATTTTTTTTATTATTCCAAATATCTTTTACTCCATTAGCTCAAAAATATAAATATTTTTAAAACAATTAATCAATAGTCAACAAATTTTGTAACATGCATAAAAAGTTTCATTTTAAAAAAATTATGACACAAAAGAAAAAAATAATTTAACGTTAATTAGTGAGGATACTAATTAATGAAAAGAGACTACAATATACATGTTGTTTATAATATGTGTGTCTGTATATATATATATACTCACCTTGTTCTATAATATTTACGGGGTTTGTTCTCATTTTATAATATGTATGACTTAATTATTAAAAAAATAAAAAAATTAATTTTTTTTCACTTTCAATGTTAAAGTAATTTATTTGCAAAAATAATTTTACTCTTACACAATCAACCTTAGAACACCAAAACACTCAATTGTGGTTAAACTGTATTAATCGAGATGATATTCTACATGTCATTAAGGTGTATTGTGAATTAAAATTAAAATTTTAAAAATATGCAAATATTTTTTCCTTGTCTTATATAATATAAGTTATATATTTTGGCTTTCATGTAATACAAATTTTAAAGTATATGAAAAATATGTTAAAATATTATAATATTTAATTTTTTTTAATATAATATAATATAATAAAAATAACATATTTTTATATGTCTTTCCACACACAATATGCTTACTCGCCATTAATTTTTTGGTAACGAAGGAGAAAAAGCGGATAGAGAAACTGAAGAAAAATGACAGTGGTGGTTCATTATCATCCAATTCCTCCTCCCGGTCTATGTCTCTCAGTCGTACCAATTCCAAAATTTCTCCCACATTATCAGAAGCCGCCGCTTCCACTCGAGTCAAACTTGTTCAAGTTTACATCAAGTAGAGCTTCTCTCAAGTGCTGTTCCATCGGAAAAGAAAACACCAATAAAACATCTGAGGTAAATTACACTTCTAATTCACTTCATTCAGCAATTTATAACTCAACTATGGATGCGTAGATTTTCAGCTCATACCCTGTTGCTTGAAATTGTGTTTATTTTATTCTGATTTATATTCGCTGCGCCCCTGAGGTCGATGTGTTTGAAAAATTGCCCAGGAGTACCAAGGGACTTGCCCACCGTAGGTCTACCCAAAATCATAGATTTTGGACGTACTCGTGGTAGTGGGTCTAATGTATTATTATTCCAAATACTAAGTTATGGTATGTGAGCACTTTCCTTTCTTCTTCTTCTTCTTCTTTTTTTTTTTTTTTTTTTTGTTTCTTCCGGTGTCCAGTAACCCAAGTGGGAATTCGACTAATTCAGAATCGAATTTTTGTCGGACTCTTCTTTTAACATGTCTTTTGCCATGTACAAGGTCTCGAACTCAAGACCTTGTGCACGGAGGCCGAGTTTCTTCCGCTCGCCCCAACGTCAGATGGTGGTGATGTGAGCACTTTCCAAACAATACACTACTGCATCATGTTTGTGGCGTTCATTGTTGAGGTACTATAGTATGTTATTCCCTTCTCACTTTGTCAAAAAATTAGCAGTAATAAAAGGGGTGGAGGGGGTGAGAGTCTGAGACTCGATGAATTCTCATTTCATCATTTTTGGTATTAACATTGAATTCTCATTTTAAATACGTTAAAGTAGACAGGTTTGAGGTAAGTAAAGTAAAAGTGAGAAGTTGGAATGACAGTATCTTCGTTTTTATAGGCAAGCTTTATATTTGAATGATGGTGTTAATATTGTAAAACTCAGTAATCTATATGGAAAATGGAGATGCAGAGGAAGTTCCATTACCAGTTGATGAGGATGGATGGATTAATAATTATGGACAGAAGCAAAAAGTTTGCAACTTCTATATGTGTTTTTACTTATGAGTGAAATAAGCTTTATAAAATGCTAGGCATTTCAAGATTCATTTAAGAAATGTTTGATCTTGCCTTAAATTTGACTTGTTGATGGACAAGATCACATATCTTGCTTCTACGTGGACTTCTAAGTGTGTGCTTTTGGAGGGTCTCTATTTAGATCTACATAACAATTGGAGTCCTGCATTAGGGACCTTGTATATCTTCATTTTTCTTTTTGTAGTAGTTTTCTTATCGTCTCTTTCTTCTAATAAAACCTTCATATTATATCTAAAGCAGTTATTGAAATGCATGTCTGTCGTTATAAGAATTAAAGAAAGATATAATCAAGAAGCAAATAAACTCTTGCAAAGTTATAGTAACTAATAATGATGGGATATACCGCTCGTCTGTTTACAGAATTTCTCGGTCCTGAAATCAGACAATCCATGCGATACTGGAAGTGTATGGAGTAGTATGGCTTTATATATGTTCAGTTTCCACATTCCTCTGAGTTTTGGAGGATTGTCTATTGTTGCCCAAGTATTGCATCAATCTGTCCTTGATCACCAGACTCAGGTAAGTCATTCCTTATACCATTCCTTATATAGCCTCGTTGATATTAATCAAATTATAGCTATGCAAGGAATCACCAAAAATAGTTTTTAATCATCTTTTGTCCTTTATATGAAAAATGAAAATGAAAACATGGAATTTTCCTTCCTAAGTAGTATAAATCATGGTGTACTAGTTTTGTGATCCATCTGCATCTTAGTGGCCTGCATCAGAATAAGATGATGTCACTCAGTTGAACTGCTGTCAGCTCCTGATAGATCTAACCTTCAGGAAAGGATAGCTCAATTCTGTCTGTCATGATGATTCATTTGCTTTAATTTGGCTTGGCACCAATCAGATTTATAGGTTTCACTACGAATTCTCTATTCTTTTTTCCTCTTTTGCTTTTTCACCATGAATTCCCTTATCACTGATTTGAACAACTAATGGCAGACATCTAGTTACATTAGAATCATTTATATCAAAGGTAGTGCAAACGTTCATATGTCTGTATGAGATCACATGTTTGTGGAAGAATATACTAATAAAGAGGAAGGTTTTTCTTTTCTTTTTCTTATCTAATATAAAAGGCTCCTTAATAGAGAAGCTACTTTCTTTCTTGTGAACACAGGCATTATCAGTACTTGTATTACAAACGCTAGAGCTAGTTTCTGTTTTTCTGTTACTAAGATTCACTACAAAGCCACAGTATAAGCCTTTTAGCTTCTTCGAAGATAATAAGTTATCCAAGGAAAGGAACTGGTTGCTGGCATCGGCGCTTGGCTTCGCATTTCTTGTTTTCTTGGTTTTTCTTACATCATTCCTTGCTGACATCTTGATAGGCCCTAAGGTTAGCTATAGATCTATTTTATTTTTTATTTTTTTGGGGTAGGTACTGATATAGGTTTTCTGCTATATAGAAAATGCCTTTTTTAATATCTTGACTCATCTGTAAGTTACGTAATGTGGATGCAGGATGTTAACAACCCCATACTGAAGGAAATTCTTTCGAGTGGGCCCGTCTCTGTAACTGCGTGCACTCTTGTTTACTGCATTGTTGCTCCCATTCTAGAAGAAACTGTGTACAGAGGGTTTCTGCTGACACACCTTGCCTGGGCAATGGAATGGCAACAAGCAGTTGTCATAAGTTCTGCTGTCTTTAGTGCAGCTCACTTATCTGGTGAGAATTTTCTACAGCTATTCATCATCGGGTCTGTCCTTGGATGTTCTTATTGTTGGAGTGGAAAGTTGACGACTTCTATTCTCATTCACTCCTTTTATAACGCCTTGACCTTACTCGTAACATGTACATCATGAGTATACTGAATTCGCCATTTTCTTTTATTCGTGTATTTGAGAAAGAAAAGAAAAACTTGAAGATTTAGTTGTAAATATTAATTACATCCTTACATTTGATATGTAAGCAACTTATTTGAAAATGACTTGAAGTTTATTTATTAACTTAAATATGTTACAAGTTGTAAAAAAAAAAAATACTTTTTAATCTATTTTTTTAAATGAACTAAAAATATTGTTGTATTCAACCTATAATTTTTTAGAATTAATTAAATAATTATTTTTAAGATAATTTATTTTTGAAATTAAATTATAAATTAACAGAATGTCAACTCAATGCAAGAAGGAGAAAATCATTTTATGTAATTGTTTTCTGTTTTCTTCAATATTAAGAAAAGGTGTTCTCTCTCTCTCCATTTTACCATCTTTCTCATCTTATTGAGATTTCAGATTTGCCAGGTTAACACCCAAAAAAAATGTCTCATTAATAATGTACTCTTTTGGTCCAATTTCAAATTTCAAATAGGGATAAAAACGAGTCGAATAGAATCGAATATGACTTGTTTATATTTTATTCGTATAATTTATCGAGTTTGAAATAAAACTCGTGTATAGGTCGTTTAGTCCAAGTAGTTTGAAGTTTTTGAGTGAGTTACATTGAATATCAAAAAAAAATAATTTATTAAGATCCGAGTAATTAATCGAATTTTAAAATATGCTAATATTCTACTCGTTAATATTTTGAATCGAACTTTTAATCGAACAATTTCGAATCGAGTCTGAACCGTTTGGATCTACTTTCAACCTTAATTTCAAATGTCTTGTTTTAATTTTTACGCTCAAATTTATCTATTTATTTTATATATTATAATAGAAAAACTAAGACTTTTGTAAATTACATAAAATTTACTATTTACACCATGTAATGTGATTTTGAAAATCTAAATACAAATACATATTATTGATTTTAAAAATAATTGGACATTTAAATTTAGACAGAAAGAGTAATAAAAAAAATCTAACAAAAGGATCTTATTCCTAGATTTATATTGCAATTTTTTTACCATATTATTATTAATTAAATATTAATAATATTTACAAATAAATATAAAAATTACATTCTAAAACTTTAGTATATTTTTATATTTAGCTTCATTATGGAACACTCGGAGCAGTAAAGAAGTCTTCTACAGTTGGCCTTCATTATTTTATTATTTCAAAATTTCATAATTTCATGCTCATCTTTTTTCTTTTTTTTTGGAGTGTCTATTTCGTTATTCAGGTATCACCGTGCAAGATTCGCATCTTCCTAATCTCCTACACTCCCATCCTCTACTCACAAATTATAACCGCCACCATCCACCGTAGGATCATATATCTTACGGTGGACCACAATGTAGGCAAGACATCCAACCGTCCACATCAACACCACACATTATTGTACTGTCCACTAAACTTATCGAAAAGTTTTTTAATCAATCACTCCCGTCGTTCCAATATAACTGTCATAATTTCCTTTCAATCTTCGATATCTCCCTTCAAGTTCTTTCATTCTTTACAAATATAAGCAGTCAATTCTTACATAAAAAAAATCTGTGTCTGATCTTCTCTTTCTCTCCCGCTGTTTTTTCCCGCTGTTTTTAATTATTTCTTTTCTGCAACTTAATGGAAATGTCAATGGAAGAAGCTCGCTTACTTGTCGTTTCGCTTAGATTCCTCGAAGTTCGAGCCGCTGATCAGATACCTCAACCGTCCGCCAAACCATCTATACGGAATACGCCTAAAAGTTGTAAGTTTAGGGCTCGATGTTAGAAGCAATTCGATTTCTAGGGTTTCCGTACACATTTGGTTCAATCTCATAATCATTTCGAATTCAATTTGAAATTTCATGAATAACAGTGCTTCTCAGTAGTTAAAATTGTATACTTTGCTTAATTTGATTTTCGATTCGTGAATTTGAGTTATCTTGGGGGTTTGTAGTGGTAATAGATTTAGGAGTTGTTTGTTAGCGTTTGGAATTTGTAATGGTGGGAAGGAAGGAGCTAGTGTTTCCGAAGACTAGTGCTTGTAGTTTGAGGGAGCAGTTAGCCAGAAAGATTGTCAATCATGTGAAATTGCAAGGACACACATACGTTGAGCTTAGGGAAGATGGGAAGAAGGTGTTATTCTTCTGCACTTTGTGTCTAGCTCAGTGTCATAGTGATTCGATACTGTTTGATCATTTGAAAGGTAGTATCCATAGTGAGAGATATGCTGCTGCTAAAGCTACCTTGCTGAAACCAAACCCATGGCCATTTAATGACGGTGTATATTTCTTCCATGAATCAACTGAGCAACCTAAGGAGATACCTTCTCTGAATGCTGATAGAGTTAAGTGGTTGGACACTCAGATGAGTGATGAATATAATCTAGCTATTGTTCCTCATGTTGAAAATATGCAATCTGGTAGTAGTGGAAATAATTCGCCCAACATGTTTGATTCGGATGGAGTTGACTCAGATTGTGCTAACAATTCCGATGACACGGGCTCAAACAGTAATAGACATGATTATGATTTGGTTATTCCTGGCGTTTTGCACAAAGATGAAATTTGTGAACTACATGTGAAGCCTATTGGCATGGGGAAAATTGGTGCTAGATTCTATGAGACGGATGGAGCTTCGAAGAAAATTAGCAGTATGTGGTGTGAGTGGCTGGGGAAGAAGGATTCTGGCAATATTGTAGATGATCTCATGACTCCAGAGCATGACTTTGCTGTTGTTACCTTTGCGTATAACTATGACTTAGGCCGAAAGGGGTTGTTTAATGATGTGAGATTTTTGCTTTTATCCAATTCTCAGCAAGACATTCAAGGTGCTAGAAAGAAACAGAGAAGATCATTTTCTGATCCAGAAGATATTAGCGAGTCTTTGAACAGTCAGTATGATTCTTTTGGTGAAGAAACTTCATCTTCAAAGAGCTCTACTTCAAAATTACAGTTGCGTGTATATGATGATCAGCTTCTTAATTCCAGACTTACTTCAAGCAAAACTATGCGGAAAGAATTGAGAAAGCAACAGCGTATAGCTGCAGAAAGAATGTGTGATATCTGCAAACACAAGATGCTTCCTGGTAAAGATGTGGCGACTCTTGTGAACATGAAGACTGGGAGATTTGTTTGCAGTAGCAGAAATGTGAATGGGGTAAATGTTTATTCACATCCCACGTCTCTTTTTTTTTTTTCCAAATAATATTGTGATCTCATGTAACATTGTATTGTGCTACTACATTATTTTTTAACATGCAGGCATTTCATATATACCATATTTCCTGCCTTATACATTGGATACTTCTATGTGAGTTTGAAATTCTTACCAACCCGAGGGTTGTTCCCGAAGTGAAACGAAGGTCTAAGAGGAAGTGTGTGGCCAAGAAGAAAGAAACAAGAAAGGATTGCGAGATGAGTTCGAAGAGCAAGCAAATTACCTCAGTTTTTTGTCCGGAGTGCCAGGGGACAGGTATAAATATTCATGGAGATGAACTGGAGAAGCCACATGTCCGTCTTTCTGAGGTTTGCAACTTAAACTTTCTGTTTATCTTTCCCTTTTGCTGTCCATGTGTGGGCTTTCTAAATCCCTGTCTACCAGTAATAAATTCTTTGTGCACCTCTTAAGTTTTTGCCCTCTACTTATTGTAAGTTCTAAGAAATTCTTATGGTCAAATGTTTCAAGGCTTTACTGTTGTTTCAGATGTTCAAATATAAAATCAAAATCAGTGATGCACGTAAAGCATGGATGAAAAGCCCTGAAGAGTTGCACAATTGCTCAACGGGATTTAAATTCCCATTACAGTCTGAAGAAACAATCCAGGTTGTAAAAAGCCCCTCAAAATGGTTTATTATAATAAGTAAAGCCTACTTCATGATTTGAAATCATTGTTCAGTTTCATATTTCTGTTAAGTTGTTTAAGAGTTGGTATCAACCTTTTGCTTACAATGCACAGTAATTTCTTTGATTTCAGGGAAAGGTGTCAGCACTAAAGTTGCTGCACTTTTATCAAGCTGATGAGTAGAGCTGGGCATGTTCCTCGTTTTATGCTAGTCAAGTCATCCCTTTCTCCTTTTACTGCATATGTATGTATAGAACAAATGTCTTTTGTCCTTGTGTATATCTAATGTTGATACCTATTGGAAGCATGAGTAGTAAGTACTTCGTGTAGGGATAGGAATTGGTGGTCTGGATATAACTAGTTTGATTCTGTATTATGCGTTTAGCGGAGGTAGCTTAATATACCTGCTTATATTGCAAAAAACTGTTATGAATGGAAAGGAATTTGCATTTGCCATGTTAAGCTACTATTTTTGTCCTTTCTGGTTATTTTATGGCTTTCTTTGTCAATCAAAAAATGGAAATACCCACAAGCACAAGTATTCTCCAATTTTCATGTTGGACGGTGTTTCCCATGTCTGCCTTGTCTGCCTGGTATTGGCAAAATGTGGAAAACGTTGTGCCAAGTGTGATTTCCGACTCAAAGAGTATGAATATGCAGACTATGTTTAGCTGATCTTTGTATGTGTTGCAGGCCAATTTTCCTCGTAAGAAACTTGAATTTTGGTGTGAACCTTGGTGTTTGTATTTAAAAAATAAAATAAAATAAAAACATCAGGAGCTTAATTGGTAGAAATTCGGAAATTCGGCGACTAGCATCTTATTGGTCTGCTGTATATTCTTTTGAGGAAGCTCGAACAGGTTTTACTACTCTTTTATTGGTAAAATCTTTCTTATTTTATGGTGTTCGTAGTGAAATGAGTACGCACCCACCTGTATACAATGATTGAACATCCCCTGCTTGGACATCCTGCAATGTATCCGGGTCTCCAGCACTTCGATCTGTTGGTATTTTCACTGTTTATTGCATATATTGGTTCCACATCTGGACTCTGAATTTACCGTCTGCATGTTTTGACAGAAAACTATTACTATAATAGTTATTTTGATGACTATTATTTCTTCCGTTTCATTAAAATTTTAATATTTATCTTTTTTAGATGTCTCATAAACATTGTAATATTTTTTTATGAAAAATTTAATAATATAAATTATTTAAATTATTATTATTTTATCAAATATAATTAACTACTTCATTTAGTACTTCAATGTTATTGTTATTTTATCCACTAATTTAATATTATTATATATCACTTTAATCATTATTTTACTATTTAAAATTATAATATTAATATTATACTTTACTATTTTAACTATTATTTTATTATTTAAATTATAATATTATTAAGAATAATTTAAATAATTTAATCATAATCAAACATATTTTTTAAATTTTATAAAAAGTCAAAATATTGTTATAATTTTGAAACGGATGGAGTATAATAAATAATATTATAATGATTGGGTTATCGTATGTGTGTTTTTAACTTGCATTAAAATAAATGGCGCATTACTCAGAATTATTATAATACCGGTCAATATTATTATTCTTATTATAAAGTTATATTGAGTTAATAATAATACCAACTATAATTATTACTCCTTTTGTCTCATTTTATTCATCCTACTTTTCTTTTTAATTTGTTTTAATTTATTTGTTTTTTTTATTGTACGGAGTAGTATTTTCAGTCACATTTTTTTGATATTACCCATATTTAATTAGCAAACTTATTCATTAAAATAAACAAACATTAAGAGTATGAAATTAATTTATTTTTACCAAATTTTCTCTCTTTTCACTATATATAACAAATTATTCTCATTAGTTTTAATAAGATCACAAGAATATTTTAAAGAGAATTTTTTTAATAAACGTGCATTATTTAATTAGGACACATAAATTGGGATGGATGAAATATTAATTTTAAATTAATAATTATTTAATAACACAATTGAAAAAAATTTAATAATTTGTGCTTAGAACAAGTGTCCAATTAATGGACACGTGGAGGTTTTGCTCATGATAGAAAAAAGAGCAGGGACATAAATGGAAGAATCTAAGAAGAGATTAGTTGCGTTGAGCCAATCTTTGAAAATATTTGAAGTTTACATCAACGGGTTAAACAGGAGACGAAATTTGAGTGGTGCGATAATGTACCAAACACGACCAAAAATTAAATTTGAATCTCCGACTCCCTAAACTCCGATTTTATCACTCCACCAAACATACATAGCGTAGATGTTGAGCTCGTCTGTCCTCATTTTTGGTATTTATACTCAACTTTTACATATATGTTTGGGAGAAAAAAAAAAAGAGCGTAAACACATTTTTACGTAATTGTATGAGTATAAATGAGTTAAGATATATATATATTCTTAATAAATTAATAATAAAATATGTATTAATTAAAATATTTATATTTACGTAATTTAATAAATATTTGCTCATTTTTCACGTTCTCATACGTAGAAGTCAGAGCAAAGATGACCAAGTTTGCACGTTATGTCATGGGACATAGACCTGACAAATCGGCTACTAATTAAGTAGCAAACAAATCTTGGCATCACACAGTTGCCTGTGTTTCTCCGCCGCCGGTGGCGGCACCCGTTTATCCATTATCATTTTCAATATATTTATTTTAAAAATATTTTTCACTTATATAAAAATTATAATTAAATATTTATTTTTAAAATTGTCTTTTCTTTAAGTCTCTCTAAATTTAAAAGGGAGAGAGTGAGAGATTCAATCTTGAAAAAGAATTCTAACTTGTTTGAAAGCTCAATTTTAGTTCCAACAACTCCGCTTTTAAGTAAAATCATGGTTTGAAATTTTCAAATTCGACTCTCAACTCA
>JAUMHB010049642.1:16039-29020 GCA_032359685.1 Pittosporum tobira
ATTATTATTATTATTATTATTATTATTATTATTATTATTATGCTGATCGAGGTGCAGCATCGCTTCTATTAATTTTTGTTAGACGTATTGCTCCTACTAATTTTTGTTCTCCGAGCTGGTAGGATGGATAAATATGCAGCTTAAATAAACATGCCAGCTGCTAATGTCAAATTATCTGATTAAATCTCAAAATTAATAACCAGGATCAGTATAACTTTTGAACTTCCATTTCCGCTGATGGCCAACCTAGCCAGTACAATGCTGGCCTAATTAAGAGCCCCATTGAAATCAACAGGTTTTGTTTCTTTACGTTTTCTTTTGCCTAATTAAAGTGTCCTTCACCAAGTTTGCTGTGATAAATACTCCCATTAGTTTGCGTGTTCAAATTTCTTACTGCAGGAAAATAAAGACACGAGCAAAGGTACAAAAAAAAATAAATATTTGTTATAAACGGATGATAAAGAGAGAGAGAGAGAGAGAGAGTAACTGTTAAAAGTGGATGATAAAGGGAGAGAGAAAGAAGAAGAAGAAGAAACTGTTAAAAAGCTTGGAGATGAAAAGCAAATTCATGGATGATAAAAAGTCTACGAGAATCAAGAGACCATAAAAATACAAGTTTATATACATATATATAAAGTTGCGAAATTATAAAATTTAATTTAAACTCATAATTACAAATATTAGGCGTAAAAATAGTAACACCTTATGAATAACTCCAAGATGTCTCCAACAAGAAATAAGGAACCAAAAATTATCTCTATGAAAATTGAAGGAAAAAAAAAAAAAAAACAAAGAACAGGAAATTCAAAATGTTTGTTGTTTGTGCAAACACCACGGCTCATAATTATAATTTCTACCTACAAATATTGTTTGTGAGGGTACAATTTGCTAAAAATACATCGTTTAAAACACATATGCTCACGCAACTATTTGAACATGTACTCGTGTTCCTTTAATTTTTTGAAGTTCTTTGTGTAATTGCACTTTAAATCAGTGAACCAACCAATTAAGTTTGGGAACCTTATCTCAATCCGTAATCCTTTAAGGCACATAAACAAAAACAACAAATAATAAAAAAATACAGGTGATGTCATAACTTTCAACATGCCAAGAGATAAAATAGATGGCGGAAAGCCTCCCTTAATAATATTTATACATCAAAACCGCTGAAGGCCAAAACAACAGAAAAGCTAAAAACAAATAAAGAACTCCAACTGTCCAACTGTGTTTGAACCTTACATCAATAACTTTTCATTTGCATCCGTGTGATAACTCCCACACTGGAAGTAAAGGATACCCAACATAGAGACACATTTTTCAGGCGCCGCGGATATCAGAATCTCAAACAAACAGACATCATATCACCATTTCAGCAGCAGAACATTTGCAATATCAAAGTATCAAACTTTGACTATAGCCCGAAGTATCTTCACATCATGCATAGGTCTGAATCAAAATAGAGGGAAAAAAAAGGTTAAAACTACGGCTCTGATCCAAATACTTAATCTGGTGCTCATCATTATCAAAAGCCACATTATTGAAATTCAAAGTGAAAGTGAAACAAGTAAAGTCCACACATGCACCAATGCACAGCAAATCTCGTTTTTCTCAAAAAATTGTTCTCATCCTCTAATAGGGAGGTGCAGGGATCGAATCCCATATGGGACTTAATGGAGAGCATACTATCATGTTCAAGATATACCCAATAGCTAGTGTGGCCTACTCTTTGTAGGGTCGGAAGGTCATGTTCAATACTTCTATCTCCCCCTCACCCACATTTAATATTAATAAATGTTATAAAATAAACAAAGATAATTAACAAACACTAGGTCTGCATTTTTTATTTAGTTGTTGCTAAGAAACATACCTATCATTGTTATCAGTTAGAACGCTACCTAGTCTCTTGACAATTTCCATTCCTCGACATACTCTTCCAAATATTGTGTGTTTTCCTGGACAAGAAAACAAAATAAACATAAAACCAAGTGAGTATCAGCTAGAGGTGAAACTTGATGATCAATGAGAAATACTACATTCTCACAACTCTCAAGAATTTACTTGTACATACGATGAAAGCATAATACTAGATGAATATATGAATTCTGCAAATTATTTATATTGCATTGAGATCCAAAAATAAAAAATCAAAAAATCAAAACTTAAAAGCTTGATTGAAGTTTTACACACAGGAAGGAACAACCAAACACTGATTTATCAACTTACATATTATAATATGCTATCAGGGAGTGGAACAGCCCACATGGAGTATTTTGTAGGTCGGACTTTCAGAACTTTTGCGAGTTTTTTATACAAAAGCCAAGCTACATCTTCTAGACATTTCAACAACCACAAGGTAAAAAGAGCATTTCTCGAAACACTTGGATTCTAAGATGTCAACCGAGTATCATTCACATTCATCCTCTCCAAGTAAGTATCAATAAGAAGAGGGCACAAAAGCAAATTCAAAGATATGTGGTCAAAGATGAAATGTTCTACTTCTGTAAAGAGGAAGACCGCGTTTCAGTGCTCGTAGGCTATAACCAAAAAGAAAAGACCAATCTGAATAATTAAACACACCATCGATATCCTTACTTCCACACCCAGCATATGCATTTAAGGCCATCACAACAGGCTATTCTTTCTTCAAGCTATCCAAAATTATCCTTAAACTCATAGCCTACTCCTCTTGGATACCGTCTTTCTTACTTTTATATTGCTAAACAAAGGATGAGACAGGTAAGTGTAAGCTGCAACTTAAAAAATGTAACCTTAGTTTTTAATAACTTTAGATAAGGTAAAAAAAGTACATACTACCCCAAACAATCTGATAAATTTTCAACACTAGCAATAGGAATTATCAAAAATAAATACAAATATCAGTAGAGGTCACAAAATTATCCAGTTCACTGTTCCACCCATACCATACACACCATCATTTTAAATGATCACCCTTTATATATCTAACCATTAAATGGAATGAATATGGGAAACCAATAAAAAATCTAAAAGCTATATGGGTTGCATGAGGTTTTCAGCGATAATGCTAACTGAGCAAAATATAATTACCGTCTAGAGATTGTGCAGGTGCCAAGGTAATGAAGAATTGGCTTCCATTTGTATTTGGACCAGCATTAGCCATGGATATAATACCAGCTCCTGTATGCTTTAACTTCGGGTGTATCTCATCCTCAAACTTTCCACTGAAACAAATTTAACAAAAACGAGGAATAGAAAAACATCATAAATCAAAAGTCCTGGATAATTAGGACTAATCCTTTAACAAAGATTAAAGACACCCTATGTTTGAAATATTATGCTCATTCAATGCATATAA
This sequence comes from Pittosporum tobira, assembly GCA_032359685.1. Lineage (NCBI taxonomy): Eukaryota > Viridiplantae > Streptophyta > Magnoliopsida > Apiales > Pittosporaceae > Pittosporum > Pittosporum tobira. Next base: position 19,374 of record JAUMHB010049642.1, read on the forward strand.
AAGTAACTCAAGAAGGCTAATAGTAGTGCATTATTTTCTCAGTAAGCACAGTGGCCAAATTCCATAAGTAACATGTGCACATTCTTTAGAGATAGAGGCTGTGTGTGTGTTTGTATCAGACAATATTAACTTCATCTCCATTTTAACTTACAAAACAATGATAGCCCAAATTTTATTATATTATTCTAAATACTTTTATATGGGGATGGGGGAGAAGGGAAATCAATGAACTACATATGCAAGGCCAGAATTTAAGACTAGCATAATTTCTAAACACAAATCCAGGCAGCTAATTTCTTGTTTCTAGAAACATATTCAATGGGCCCTCTGCCCTCCTGATTACAAAATTAGTTAATCAAGTGACTGAACAGCAAGACATCGACGAATTATAATCCAAACATTTGTGCTTAATGAATATTTCACAACTATTCACTAATTAGTAAGAACATAGAACACAATGTTAACACAGAACTTCAGGCATAAGCAAGCGATAAGCATTGTCTAAACATATTTATGCCGCCATATAATAAAAAGGATAATAAGCACAGACATACCCATTGTTATATATAGATTGTCCACCTCTTCCTGTGCCAGTCGGGTCCCCGCCTTGCACTATAAAATCCTAAATAGAAAATCATAAATCAGTACTAGCATATGTGTACAATAATATACAGTATGTAGTAATAGTTTTACTTAGCTCAATACATACAATTATCTTGAGAAAACTGCGAATGAGCACCTGGCCATCTAACATGAGGACATTTTAATAAATCTTAGTTGTATTCATATTTGGAGCCACTAATAATAATTCGTTTCACACTTACCCAAATAATATTTTATAGGGAGTATAACTGTGTGGAACAAGAGGGGGAAGAAAGTACGCACCTTGATAATTCTGTGGAATTTGACGCCGTCGTAATAACCCCTGCGGGAAAGCTCGATGAAGTTTCTACAAGTTTTAGGTGCGTGTTTGTAGTACATCTGTTAGGGTTTAAAAAAATCGCAAGTGTTAATAGGATAGATTCACACTTATTATGTAATATGTAAGTAAGGAAATAAAGAGGAGAAACAGTTATGCGTACCTCAACGGTGATAGAACCCATGGAAGTTTCGAGAGTGACCTCCGGCGGCCCTTCATCTACACTCGGCCACATCATCCTTACTGTATACGCAGAGGAGAGAAGCGGCTGTACCGATAGGTGCTCTAGTAGCGAGGTCTTGAACTGAACGGCCAACTAGATCTTGAAATTCGAAAAGAGTATCAAAGTATTTGGTATTTGGTATTTGGTGAACAATCGGGTTCACCGTCACGGAGCCGGGTCTTTATTTTTAACTTTTGTCGACAACTCCAACCCTTTGGGCCTTGGCCCTGTTTGTACGATAATTTTAATTATTTATAATTTATTTTTAAAAACAATTATTTAAAATTAGTTATTTTAATTAATTTTAAATTTTTATATATTAAATATAATAATATAATATTTTTAAAAATATATATATTTTTTATTTTTTAATAACTCATAATTTATTTAAATTAATAACTATAATTTAAATTATTTTAAAATAAATTATGATAAAAAGAACCTTACTAGTGTGTCTATTCCCCATCTTGATTTCAGTGGTTGGGCTTTCTGCTCATAGAATTTCCCATTTAAAGTTCCTTTGCCTTTTTCTTTGGAACGCCATTTTAGTTTTTAAGAGAAAAAAACAACTTTATAATTCATAAATTATTTCTCTCATGTGTGCACAATTAAAATTACAAGTATTTATATGACACTACTTTATAAGTCTATGTTATGAGTGATAGACAAAATTGAAAAGATAAATATTATATTATTTAAGTCAGATATTATTTGACAAATAACTTATCACATCATAAATAAAATTACATTAATTTTTTTTTTATTATTGTACTTGTCAAAATAAAATTGAAGTTGAAAGATGTATTATTTTTAAATTTAGAATAATGTAATTCTTTTTAATTGTGTCAGAAAATCAAAGTGAATCATTGCCAATTGTAAAATATTAATTTTAGAAAGACATAAATCTAACAAATATTTCTTATGTCTTGAAAATAAAATCATAATCATCAAAAGTCTGCAAATTAGGAAAATATCCATTTAATGAGAGAGAGAAAAAAAATATAAGTAACTCAAAATTTGAATAACTCCGTATAAATAAGTTTTCTATAAATATAAATCATATGATTTCATTAATATAAGATTTATGAAATTGTTTTTAAAATATGATTTCATTAATATAAGATTTATGAAATTGTTTTTAAAATATGATTTCATTAATATAAGTTTTATGACATTGTTTTTAAAATAATATTTTAAAAATTATAATTTTATTTTTAGGACAATGAAGTATTACGTTTGTTCAATATTTAACTAAACTTTATGATTATAAAAAAAGAATTGATATTTTCATACATTTATTCTCTATTTTTACGTTTATATTTATACAATAATATTTTTTATAATTAGTTAAAAAATAAAAAATAAATGTGAAAAAAAATTGTAAATAATAGTTCTCTTATAACAAATGCATAAACTCGAGTAATCGAGGGCAGGACCGGAATGCAAAACCCGGAGGCGCCCCGCCCCGCCCCGCCCCATTCCTAATCCTCCATTACAGACTTCAGTGCTTACCCATTTTCCGTAAATCCCGTCTCTGTTACACGTATCTCTCCCTTTCTGCGTGCGCACAATCATCTCTCTCTCTCTCTCTCTCTCCTCTCTTCTCTCTATATATATATCCACTGAAGTCGACCACTTTCCAACCCTTTCTTTCTGGCAATCAGTCCTCCACCAACATCCACAACTATTTAATTTAATTTAATTAGATCGCAACCAACCGGCTAGGTTTTTATTATCAACTCGAACGGAGAATACAATCGGACCACGACAAAGATGTCGTCAAATCAGAGCGGAAAGCTGATGCCAAATCTGGACCAGCAGAGCACCAAAGTCCTAAATCTCACGGTGCTCCAGCGAATCGATCCCTACATTGAAGAGATCCTCATCACTGCCGCTCACGTCACCTTCTACGGCTTCAACATCGATCTCAATCAATGGGTACAGCTTCCTTTTGATCAATCTCAGGACACTTGAAAATTGTGACTATGTAGTTGTATTGTTATGTGTTGAAATTAGAAGCTTGTAGTCTGATCTAATATAAAAATTCACTAGTAGGATGATACTTACATTTGTTCACGTTGCCCTAGTTATTAATTCGAAGAAATTGAAATACAGATTAAGTATATTTTCAATGAAATCTCTCTGAGACCAACTATATCTGATTTTGAAACTGTATGTAGGAGCAATATTGACCTTTTAAAGTCGATTGGGAACACTTAAAATTAATATGATTTCACTTATGTTTTGCAAACACAAAATCAGCTTACAATACTCACGGAACTAAAATCAAATGAATTCACATCAATTTTGAATTTATTAATGTTTCAAATAGACTACAAATATTCAATATTGCTATTACTTTGGAAGGAGGGAGTAGCTGAAGCCAAAAGTATGCTCACCCCATGAGTTCTATTACGAATTTAGGTGAATGGTGGTAAATTAGGTGTTGAGGTTAAGATTTGGATTCTCAGTAGGTGCACTGGCTTATTCTTTGCAGGGATGGGGGTCTTCTAATGTTCACACATTAATTAAGCATTTAACAACATTAACCCTAATTGATGGGCACATGCTCATCTTCAATCTGTCCTCCTTAGGAAGAAAATATAGAAAAATCCTACAACAGATTGAAGAGCATGTGCACATTTGTGTGTGTGTGTTTTTATATATGTATATATTACTCCTATGTCGAGCCAAAATAACATACAAGGATTTTTATGTTAGTTTTTTGGCTGTCAACCTGTCATTTGAAGGGTTCTTGTAAGTTTGAATTGATTGTTTAACTTCTTTGTTTTGGTTTCAGAGTCGCAAGGATGTTGAAGGCTCTCTCTTTGTGGTCAAGAGGTTGTTTTTGTATATATTAGTTAAGTTTGTTTGAATTCTGAATGCCTAGCATGCTAGAGTTCTGAAGTTGAGATGGAAAGTAATATAGTTCAATAACAATTGCAAGGTCAAAGATAAGTACTTTTTGGAAATAACTGTAGCTTTAAATATCAACCTCTCTGTGAACCTTGACTTTTTCTTTGGTTTTCATTAATTTTGTTGGTCAATTTTATTTATTTATTTATCATTATTTTTTGCTATTAGAGGGTGCCACTGTACTCAATTGTATGGTTTTGTGGAGATTGCCTTACCTACTATTGTCTTTGGCTAATCGTAGGAACACTCAACCGCGGTTCCAGTTCATAGTTATGAACCGGCGAAATACAGGTCACTTTTTCTTCTTCCTGATTATGATCTTTTTTGGAACAACAATAGTTTATAGTAGTACTGTCTGTTCTTATTAATCATGACACCAGGAAAGAAAAAATGCGTTTTTTGTAGTCCTGTAGATATAAATAATTATTGTAGCTCACTATTTTTTGCAAATGATCCTGATGCTTGAATGTAAGGAACATTAAATGTAGAAATTTTATACTTGAATAGTTTTATTGTTTTTCTTTCCCCCAAAAAAAAAGGAAAAAAAAGTATTCTAGACAGATAAAAAGATGTAGATTTTATATAGCATGTTAAATAAGTCTTCTTAATTGGTCCTATTTCCCTTTAATCCTCCTATCCCAATTTAGATGTCTCTTTTTTCTTTATATTCTGGATGTCCCAAAACCTTGTCATCTGAGTTTTTTAAATTTATCCTAACATGACCACATTACATTTGCTTGGAAAAGCAAATTTGAAAGCTTGAAGTCGAGTTCGGTATCGCTTTATATACTCAAGCCATGGGCACTTTCATTTAGTTTAAAAACGAAAAAAACTTAAATACAATAAATCTTTGTTGGTGCGTGCATGTAAAAATAAGATACCACATTCATATTTCTGTTTTCTGGCCCTGACATTTTCCATTTTTCAACAGAAAACCTAGTAGAAAATCTCCTTGGAGATTTTGAGTTCGAACTTCAAGTTCCATATCTGCTGTATCGCAATGCATCCCAAGAAGTCAATGGTATTTGGTTCTACAATTCACGTGAATGTGAGGATGTTGCAAATCTCTTTACTAGGTACTCTTGTCCTTTTTTGGCTTACAATTTTAGTGAAGTCGCTATATGCACGCGTGTGCATAATACACACCCACACAATTTTCTTATTAAGTGATGCTCATTTTCAATCCCATTGGAAGTTAAACCCATATGCGCGAGATGTATACAGGGACTTGTTATAAGAATCTAAACCATATTACCTGAAAAGTCTGAAAAATATCAAATTAGACCCCAAGGACTGCTACCCACCCAAAATATAAAACTTCCTCCATTTTTTTTTGTTTGCATAAAACACAATTTGCATAAGTTTTGTACTTTTGTTGTTAATCATCTCTCTGTATTAACTGCTAAGGTTTAAAATTTACCACTGATAGAAATTATATTGAAGTGTATCCTATGTAAACCTTCATATTCAATTTAATAAGAGCCAGTAATACTTACTTCATGGAAATATCCATCTAGGATGAAAACGAAATTCCTGTATGTAATACTGATTAGGCTACGATAAACATATTGGGGGGTAATGTGCCAAGAGAAATAAGGTTGAGTGATGTTATTCTGCCAGATGCTTATATGGAAAGTGAGGACAAAAACTCGCATTATATTTTTAGATTCCTACTTATATATGAAGAATTGCATTTGATTTTCTTTATTTTCTTGTTAATCAAATGCTTGAATTAATTAAATAGTCAATGTCATTGAATTCTTAAGTTCAGCCCAAACTATGGAGCTTTTTGCGTACCTTTTACTCTCTTATTGGTATTCTCAAATAGAATTAGGATTTAGGCAGATCATTTTTTTGATAGATGCTTATTTGTGTTACGTATGCAAGGATATGCATAATGATCTCGTCATAACCGTGATTGTTCTATTTGTGTTTTCCTGTGCTCAGGATACTAAATGCATATGCAAAGGTTCCTCCGAAGCCTAAGGTGTCATCAAACAAAAGGTAATGATTGTTTTGTTGATGTAATAAAGCCTGATTTACTTTACTAGTTTAAACTCGTAATCATCAGTCTCTTTGCCAATGCTTTGTTGGGCAAATATAAGAGAGAGTGCAAATATTTTTATGGGGTGGCTTTTGTAAAGGGATGTTCTGTGTTCCAATGCCTCAATTTATGTAGGGGTGTAAACGAGTCAAATCGAGTTGAATATTGACGTGCTCAAATTATATTCGTATAACTTGTCGAACTTGAAATGATGTTTGTGTGTCTCATTTAACTATTGAATCAAGACCGAATATGAATCGAGTTCGAGTAATTTGAAGTTTTCGAGCGAATACAATCGAATATCAATACGAAAAAAGTATTTGATAAGTTTGAGCAAGTAATTGAACTTTAGAATGTGCTCATATTCTACTCGTTAATATTTCGAATCGAGCTCCAATCGAACTTTTAGTCGAGCGATCCCGAATCGAATCTGAACCATTTGGTTCTATTTACAGCCTTAAATTTATTCAAGAAAGATTGAAAATTAAGCTCATAGTTAGTACTTACTAAATAACTTGGGTTGTTAATTCATCTTGAGGAGGCATATATTCTTGCAAAAATTTGTCGCTAGGTATATTAAGCTTCCATTGGTGCATGTTTTGTTGCAAAAATATTCATTGTGTTCACTGAAAGAAAATGTACTCAGATATTATAAAGAAGGTTTAATCAAGTTTTCTATATTTATTGGCTACGGAGTTCCCTACATAGTTTGCTCTTGTGGTGAGCATGATAATATATCTTGTTAGAAGTTTCTAATTTTTTTTATTCCTGTTTTCGAATTAGTGAGTTTGAGGAACTAGAAGCAGTGCCTACTTCTGCAGTGATCGAAGGGCCGCTGGAACCATCATTTACTACATCTAGTTCCACAGATGTGCCAGATGATTCTTCCTTTGTGAACTTCTTCAGTGTATGTATTCTACTTTAACACTGAGTAGGCTCATTGCTTTTGTGGCCATGTGTTGATTTTCAATCATTTTTCAGTTGAAAAATACTTTTTTTTTCCAAGTGATCATGCTATGCACGCCTTTGTACAAGTTCCCTTGGCAGTCTGTTTGGTGTAATTAAATTTGATGAGTGTTCGGTGTTCCAATTGTTCTCCGATTGCAGCTTTTTGGATAATTGTTCTTTCTGGATGAACACTAAAAATGCTATGCACATTGTAACGCTTTTTTTTTTTCTTGTTCAACTATCTCTCTGCAGACGGCTATGAATATTGGACATAGTGCTTCAAGTGTTGTGAATTCTGGACAGTTTGCTCCACCCCCTTTATCTTCTCGTGTTGCTAATAGTAATGTTGTCCCTTCTCCTGCACCAGCCCTGCAAATCCCACCCCTTCCTCTTTCAGCTTCATCTACTTCTCCAATGCCACTTCATGACAATCCTGACAATCGTGTGGCCAATCTTCTCAAACCCTCATCTTTCTTTACACCCCCTTCTTCCTCGCCTGCACTGCTGACCCCAACAGTTATCTCATCATCTATGCCAGCTGTTGCTCTTCAGCCTCCCCTCAATCTACAACGCGCCCATGGTACTCCATTGCTTCAACCTTTTCCACCACCCACCCCACCAATGTCTCTTACTCCAACTCCAACTACCTCTCTAAACTATGGACCATTAACTAGAGATCAAGTCCGTGATGCTCTTCTAATGCTTGTTCAGGTATGTCCGCCTTTTGCTGCCATAAGTAAACACACAATGAAATTATGTCTTCATATTTAGTCGCTTGCAAAACTAAATTTATGCACAAATAGACACAAAATATGGCTACCCGATCTTCTTTTTCCTTTTCGTTCTTTCAGTTTGTTTCATGAAACTTATACTTGCGCAAGTTCCTTTAAGCTAATAACTATCAAATACTATTTGTTAGAATTTACCAACTAAATTCTTTTTCTGGGCTTTCCGTTTTGCCAGGATAATCAATTCATTGACTTGTTCTACCAAGCATTGCTGAAAGGGCATCAGTCATGACTACTTAAAGAGCAAGTGGGATATCCTCCTTTCGTTCGTTTGTAGATGTGGAGTACAAAATGCTTGTAAGATCATCATTTTGTGGATAGATTGTCTACTTGTCATGGTGAGAAGTTTGTGGAAATTCCCTTTCTGGATGGATCGCAATCACGTGCTCAGGTTGATATCTTTGGCAATGCAAGTATCTGTTACCTCTGCTGCTGGAGTAAAGAGATTCTTAACTCTAGCACTTTAGTAGGTTCTTTTTTGATTTCAATGTTTTCTTAAACTGCTTGTGGCAAAATTAGTGTCAATAAGTATATAAACTAAAAATCAAGTTGGTTTTTTTTTTTTTTTTTTGGGACAAAATAACTCTTCTATGCGCTTGCCACCCTGTTCTTCAACTAGATTAACAAATTGGATTGACGTTGCTTCTTGGGAATTTTTTTTTTTTTGGTATTATTCTGCAGTATTTGTTATTTTTTTTTATTGACAAAATACCATTTGCACTTTTAACATCTGCTGTCTCTGCACTGACACTCCGTTCATGAGTTTTGACTGAAAATAAAAGATGAGTTTTGACGGATAAGAAAATAAAGCAAATTGATAATTATGATGAAAGAAAGGAAAGTTGAAGTTTTTCTGTGTTTAGTTAGGTTCGCTTCTCTAGTTCACGAGTTTAAAAAAAAAAAAAAAAAAAAAAGAAGAAAAATAATATGTATTATTAATTTATTTTTTTTATTTAACTTATATTCTTTCTGTTTTAAAAAAAGAAATATTTGACTCATATCAGATAAAATGATATGATGAATCAAAGGTTATTTTTTTCAAACTAGAAGTTATATTGTAAGTGAATTTATACATTCTCGCCAAAGCTAAGAACCCATAACAGCACTCTCTTAAACAAATACAGAACACATTCATGAGCTAATATTTCACACCGAACAACTAAATCAACGCCAATTAACTTGCTTATTAGCATGTTATGGCGGGTTAATAGCAGCACATTTAGGTGGTTTCATGCTTGCTAAAATTCAATCTAGCATAGCCATAATACTATATACGCGTAGGACTGCTCAAAAAATTCGTACCGTAACCGTTATTTCATACCATTACTGTATCCGTTTTAGCTAACGGGAGATAACCGCAATCGCATAAGCGGTAATGGTAGCGGTTCAGTAACGGTTTTTTTTAAGAAAAATCCGGTACCATATCCTTTTTTTTTTTTAAATAATTTTTTTTAATGTTGAAAAAGTATTAATTTTTGATGAGAGACTTGCTTCAGAAGGGGCAGATGAATGTTGCCTTCCCTGAGAAATGTTGACTTGATTGAGGAGGGTTTGGTTTTGGAAAGTAGATTTTCCCAAATTAGTAGCAATTGGAGAGACCAATTATTTAGAGGGAGATGGAGAAAATGAGAGATATAGATTAGGTGAGATGCTTCATTCAGATTAACTATTAATAATACAATTCTTGATTAACTAAGCAAGCATTTTTGTAATTGAATTTTTATTCGTAGTCTTCTGACTTGACAATCAATAGAATTCATTCTTATTTTGATTCGTAATGAATAGTGAATTTTTTATTTAAATAAATAA
>JAUMHB010049643.1:0-10024 GCA_032359685.1 Pittosporum tobira
TAAAACATGTTAAATTTATTTTTAAATTGAGAATTTAATTTTCTTAAAATTAGAAAATATTATATTCAATTAAATTCCATTTTATTTAAACAATAAATTTAAAATAATTAAGGAATACTATTTTAATCCCCTTTAATGTTTTAATTATCATTACGATGTGTTCACACGTCATATTTAATATTTTAAACATTGTATATTTTTATATACAAGTGCTATTGTCAATTTATATCCGAATAAGGACCCGATGAAGTATTTTAGGGTTAAGAACACACCGGGATAAATATGAGGAATAAATTGGATGGAATAAGTCAAATGATAAATTATCAAATAATGACAATTCTTCCCTTTAAAATTTTGTGTGCGTTCATGTTAATTTTAAATAGGGACCCCAAGATGCTTATTTTATTCTGAGAGTAAGCGAGATATTTTGAAAACGACGATACTAATATTAGGTCGTTATTATTATAGGAACTCACGTGAGTGAGGAAAGGAGGTCGTTGAGCACAAATTATATTACCAATAATTTGTAATTAAAATATAAGCTAATGATTATTTCTTTAACATATATTACATATGAAAATAATAGACAATTCATAGTTATTTTTATTGGTAATATATTTTTAGCAATAAATTTGTATTTATATATATGTTAGAAGTTTATGTTTAATAATTTATAATTAAAATATAGTTAAGTGATGATTTCGATAAATGTGTTGATAATGAAAAGTATGTATATTTAAAAATAATAAAAAACTAAATTTATATATCATTAAGCGAAACATACAATATTTAACATTTTAAAATTTATTTCATCATCTAAGTTTAGCATAGTGGTAAACTTACTCATAACTCATTGAATAATTAATTTAAAAAAAAAATGACCGAGTTAACTCAATTGAATTAACCGAGTCCAGGAGCACATTAGTATAAGTATGATGGTATAAGCAAAATATAAAACCAAAAGAATCAAAATTGACTTTGTTTGACCGGTTTGTGTTTTATAGATCCACTATATATATATATATATATATAATGTAAATCTTAAGCAATATTGAATATTATGCAATTTAATTAAATAAATTTAAGTGTTGGTGTGTGTATATATATGGATTTTCACTGATTTGACCAATTTGTGTTATTTTAATTTAGAGAAAACTATTCAAATTTCTCTAATCTAATTTAGTTAACATTATAAATTAATTAAAAGTGAATTAAAGTTATAAATTCATTTAACATGTATTAATAGTAATAAATGTGCAGTTTTCAATTTCATTATGAAAATACATAAATAACCTTATTAAGTTAGATAATGAAAATATGAGTTAATGGGCATAATTGTCCTAAATTGGTAAAGTATTGAACCAAAAAAATTTAGTTTGTGCTTTATATGTATAGGCTAGACACAATTATTTTTTGATATATTATAAAAAATTATTATAATATTTTATGCAATATTTTTAATATTTAATTAATTCTAAGTTAAAACAATTAATATTATGTTTATATATTAATAAATTATTTATTTATTTGATAAATTTATTTTTGAATTTTATTTTAAGAAAAACTCTTTGATTTTATTTTTTTATAAATAATAATCTATTATGATTTTTTAAAGTTGATCGAAATTATGGTCATATGTAAAAACAAATTAGAAGTTATTTGAAAATTTTTATAAAATAAAAAAATTAAAAAAATACAAAGTTAGATTAAGAAAAGAATTTTCAATATTGATAATAATTGAAAAAAAAAATTAATACCCGGCAACGGCGCCAAAAGTTTGGTCGTAAATGTGTAAGCATACACAATCAAATTATAGTATAAAAATAAATAGGTAAATGTATTTATATGTTAATAAATGTCAAGATATAATTACCAAAAGACTAAACTAAGTAAATGGATTTAGGCTTTAATTAAAGGGTATTTTTGTCTCATTTATAGTAAAATGTTGAACTAATTTTTTTTGTCTTTGCTTTATATATATATATATATATTCCATCCGTTTCATTAAAATTGTAACACTTGTCTTTTTTGAACGTTTCATAAAGATTACAACTTCTTTTTTTGGAAAGTTTAATAATATAATTGTCTAAATTATTCTTATTTTATTAAATATGACTATTACTTTAATCATTATTCTCTTATTTAAAATTATAATATTTTTATTATATTCTATCACTTTAATTAATATTTCACTATTTAAATTATAATATTATTATTTTAATCAATATTTTTTTTCTTAAAATTATAATATCAATCAAAATATTATAAACTAGTTAGGACGGAGTATTTATGTATTTCAGTTCCTTCAAAAAAAAACTCTAAACTGGATAGAGTCAAAGTGTCGAACAGCCGTTGATCTCCTTTGGACTCGCAATCATGCTACCCACAGCTGCGAATATCCCGCACGTAGTTGTTGCCCAATCGGCGCCAACACTTAACAGTGTCCTGTCTCTACACGGTCACCTCCCATCATCAGTCTCTTTCGTCACTCTCATAAAATCAAAATCAACGGTCATAAGCTATCTGTTACATAACCAATCTCACAGCTCTGGTAACTTCAGCACTCTCCTTGCTTCAGTCTAACAGCCACTGATAGAAATCTTCAGACTTTTCAGCTTCTTCTAGCATAATCAAACTCAGAAGCAATGGAGAATTTATGGCAAAAGGCGAAGTCGTTCGCGGAAGAAGCAGCCAAGAGATCTCAAACCCTAACTACTTCTCAAGCGAAGATTGCCGACATTGTATCTGAAACCGCCAAGCGATCTAAAGACTTCGCCGCCGAGGCCTCTAAGAAAGCCGATGAACTTAAATCTGTTGCCGATCTACACATCAAGTCTCTCGCCGATCAAATTCCTTCTCTATCACTCAGTGGCGATTCTGATTCGGATCCCGTGTCCGACTCGGAGCTCCAAAGCTTTGGTATCACGGATGATCTCAAGCACTTCGTTAAGGGACTTACCACACTCACATTCCAGAGTTTTCCCATTCAAGGTTTTTCAATCTAATTCATTCGTTTATACTGCCTCATATGTTATGTATTTCAACATTTCAACTATTATGTGGTTGAGAGGATTTGTAATGTCTTGTTAATTTGGGATGTGATTCATTGCATTTTTTTTCTTGAATCTTACTTTTTTGTTTATGGATATTAACAAATTTGTTTCAGTCTCAGGAATTGGTTAAACAAACTAAGTTTTGGGCGAAGTTTGAGATTCTTACTATTAATTTAAATCTTGTAATTTTAAGGAATATCTGCTAGTGAAGAATTTGTTGTTTTGTATTAGTGGAAGACTCTGGGTGAAGTTATGTACTTTTAAATTTGGAACATAATGATTTACTTATATACCAATTAAATTAAATTTGGACATGTTAACTTGGGGAACTACATACTATATTACATTGATGGAAAATTGTGTACTTTTTCTTTCTTTCTTGATTTTAAATAATAACCACTTTCATCAGTTGGATAATTGTTCTTATTTTCTGGACATGTAGATGATTTACAAGGGTCTGATGTGGGCACAGTCTCTAATGTCCGACAAGATCTCTCAGAGTGGCAGCAGAAACATGCCACCCTTGTTCTAGCTACTGTTAAGGTAATTCATCTCTTTGTTTCTGTAGGCATAGAAATAGTGAATGCAAAATTAGGGTTCTTTATTCAATAGTTGTACAAAATCAGGGCTTACACTTTCTTGAAGGAGTAATATCACTGTGCGTCTGTGTGAATCTATTTCTTTCCCCAATTGATTAATGAGTTTTGGAGTGATGTAGGTAATAATTGCAAATACTCAACATGTGTTTGTAGCTTTCTCAGAAAGGAAACTTTAGGCATATGAAATTTTGTTGCACATTATAACCTTTGTTTGAGCAACCGTCCTACTGGTTAAGGATATAACTTTGTTTGAGCAACTGTCCTACTGGTGGAGGGGTATTTTTCTTTTTCTTTTTTTAATGTAAATATGTAATCTTTAGCTCATAACTTTTGGTAAACAAATGTTATAGAAGTAATTCATGAATGCTAAGTTTGTCTAAAATATTTTATTCATTGCTCTCTTACTTGGTCATATGCAATAAATATAAACACTAACTACTTCAAGTTTAAAATGATTTGGTAACTGAACATGGTACTATAGCTCTGGATGTGCAATGCCCTGGGTTGACATGCAAATTGGTTTTTCCAATTTTCTCCATTCAATACGGAAAAAATAATAAGAAATTGGAATTCTTTTATGTCTGTATCTCCATCATCTGAGCTCAAATAAATCCATGTAACATCTGCTGGCGAGATTATAACAGTAATCCATGTAATTCTGAGCATGGTTACTATATTAATTTATTTGTAAGAATCTAAGTTTTCTTTCCTTACCTATTTATAAATATCAATTTCTGATTATTTTGAATGTGGTCAGAACCATTGATGTTCTTGTTGATTCTCACCTTTTCGGCCAAATTTGATTTACGTGCATACGGTGACCGTGAATAACTTATTTTGGGAATAGATTATTTTTAATTTGTATGTCCTATGAATGTGGTTAACTTGTCTGATGGTCCTCTGCAAACTTCATAATATGCATTTTGTGTTTGAAATTCGAAAGCATAAATTGATCGCGGGAAAGTGTGAATCGCTAAACAAAATGAAACTATAATGTATAAAATGTCTCTCATGGCTCTGATGTTTCAGGAAATTTCAAGGTTAAGATATGAATTGTGCCCACGACATATGAAAGATCAGAGATTCTGGCGGATCTATTTTACACTCGTGAACAGTCAGGTGGCTCCGTAAGTAACTCATTCAATTTTGGCAAGTCTTTATTTTTGCTCTTAACGATGGTAAATACTAGACGGGACAATAAATGTAAATTGTGACAGCTATCTGAATGCATTCAAATTATACAATTTATGTGTTACATACAAACTGTTGGTAACTAATCTTCAAATTGTCAAAAGAAAGATGGTTGAATAATAAGGGATCTTATCGAAGAAATTTTTCCTCAAAAACCAAAATTTTAAAAATCAGCGTTGGTATCCAAAGTTCGAAACTGAGCGTGAGACTCGTGACTTAGGAGCATTCTATTTTCCATCTGGAACAGCTATAGGCCTTAAATAGAGGAGTAGAATAGTTTAAAATATGAACGATCTGAAGCCTATTAGTGAGATCATTCTGCTGGGCATTCCTTTGTGACCCTCTCTTATGATAAAAAATGTCCTCTTCTCAAGAAGATATATCGATGAACCCTAATCTCATTGATCACATTAAGATGCCATGATAAAGTTAGTGGAAATAATATAGGCATGTTGTCGGGTTGTTTAATAGTCTGTTCTGAATTTACTTCATTATTGGCCACAATCAGGTATGAGAAGAAGTACATGGAGGAGATTAAGCTAAAAGAAGAGAAACTTAAAGATGACAAAGTTGAGCGAACTCCAATAGCTATATTAGAAGGAAAGGGAACAAGCCTGATAAGTAAGACTTCAACTTTGTCTACCGAGCAGGATTTAGATACATTTCTTTTGGGAGGACTCGAAGACAGCGATGCAGAGCCTGGTACAGTAGGTTGGCAATTTTATGAAGCTTATTCATTAAAAAAAAAAAATTGGCAGATGAATATAATATGGGAAGGAACTATATAAGTCTTACTCTTACTCCTTTTTTTTTTTTTTTTGGAAAAAGTCCTAATTTTATGTTTCAATATGACGACAAATTAGTTTCTGGAAGTCTAGCTAGCTATAGTGTCGCTGTGTCCGTAGCTTCTTTTTGTACTTTAGACCTATTATCTGCAGCTGTGGAACTATCAACCGGTTGATTGTAATATCTTCTTTTCTTGTATGAGTGTCAATTGCTCATTCTTATGTGTTTCTTTTCAGATGATGATGAGAATTTAGATGATGATTTTGACAAGATTGACAATTCGGTAAGCGCAAATAACCTTCCTGAGTATTCCTTCACTTATTGAAGCTCCATTTTCTTCATTCTTTCTTTCTTTCTTTTTTTTCTTTTTTTTTTCTGCCTTCTACTGCTAGACTTCATGAAATATTATCCTTTGGGAGGGTAACAATAGCAGGAATTGCTGTCTGCAATGTGTGACGACAAAAAACTGTGATGCTATTTGAGAAAATTGAAGGGGTTTTATGTACATGCAGGAAGTTGAAGATGGAAAATAGCTGGAGTAGGATGATGAGCCGAGCAGGTTAGGGCAATTCAAAGTTTGAGCAATGGAAGCGCACACTCATCTGTTATATACTATGTAAAAAAAAAGGTTTGAAATTTAAGAAAGTAGCATTGTCTGTACTCTACTGTATTATTCAATGATGTATATAGGGGATCAGAATGCTATGCGTGCATTGTTAAGGCCATATGTTATTCGAGGTTATTTACTCATCTGTTGGAAGGTTTTTGGTTTTTGAATGAAATTTCAAAGGGGACTTCTCTTGTGCGATTCTTCGCTTCAACTCCTTTCAAGTCACTTGTGGGATTGCCTTCACTATCTGCCCATTTCTACAAAATTCGAAACACGTACTTCAGTACCATTGTACCAATGTATTCAAATTTACTTTTAAATTTTACTGTTGTTTTTGTAAGGTATTTTTTAATTTTTGAAATGGAGTAAATTATTTTGAAATCTGGACACAAACAAAGTAGTTTGATATGTTATTTTTGGTTTTCATTCCTTGAGGAAAAAGAAAAAAATGGAATTTCATATTCAAGAAGGGTGTTTGAGGGAATGAAATATGTTAATAATTTTATAATTTTAGTTAAGAAATGAAGAGTATGTAAGAATAAGAAGTAAATGTTTATTTATCTTGGAAGAGATGAGTGTTATTTATTTTATTTTTAATTTTATTTTTAACTTAAATTATAGTGTTATTTTATTATTTTATTTTAATTATCATTTAATTTTAATATAAATTTTATTTTATTTTTTTGTAAAAAATGTGAACTAAATGCAAAATTAGACTCACAGACCCTTCGATAGAAAGTCAATGTGTGCCTTAATGGCTTGGTAATTTGTGCGTTGCTCATTATTTCCGCTGCTGCGATTCCAACCAATTAAAGTAAACGACGACGTAGTCATTTTATTGTTTTGATTTGTCTATATATATATATATATATATATATGAAGTTAATTGAAAGTAAATGTAGATCGGAAATTTGCTGAATTACCAAAAGAATATTGTTGGATTCGACCAGATCCGATTTAATTATGTGATATGACGGGTTATATTTAAATATGTATTATTTATATAATATGGACCTAATTATATATTAAATATGTAAATAATATTAATGTCATATTTAATATATACATCTAATATTATGAGTTTATAATTAACTGAATTATGTAATTCAAGTCCAATACTTTGATGGGAAGTCAGGATCTTGATCCATTAGAGTTGGTCCCATTGTTCTCTATATATATAAAAACATGATGGCGGCTAAAAATTTCTCTTTGATCGCTTTCTATCAAAATTTACAAACAACACAATTTCATTCTTACAAATAAAGAAGAATAGTGAAGATCATATATTTTCGCATCCGTTTCACAAGTTTTCTTCACAAATTTAATAACATCTATCTTTTGTTCTAGGTATCTTCTTATGTTTATATATATTGATAAGATTCTAAATTTAATTATGGAGTCAAATTTTTAATTAAAGGACAATCTAACAAATATGACATCATAGTCAAAAGTGTCAAACGAGCCAGGTATCTATGGAGCAACTCTCTTTTATCATTTGCGGTTCTTCTTTTCTAGTATGTTCTGTTTACGATAAAATTATGATATCGCTGTATTACATATTTATTCATATTTTCTCTTTATTAAATATCTTTTTTCTCCATACATTTCAAATATCTTATTTCTTATTTTTTTAATATGTCTACATCTATTGTAATAACATTTAAAACAACATAGAAAATGTCTACAACAACTTTTTCAAAAAGAAATCAACGGAATATTATTGTTTAGTCCTTTTAACGATAACAACTTGAATAATAGTAATTCTTCCATTAATTAGAGGTATAATGGTCAACGATTGACATCAAGTGAAAAAACGTTTTAACCCTTCAGAGTCACTATCATCTTAATGTTGTATCTGGAAGTGAGGAATTGATCCATTCAGACGATTATGTGGTTAATATCTTGTTGAGATCTATTCGTAGAGGTGGTTGTTGGCATTTTCTACTTATGTTTTGTTTTAAATGATTATTTTAAATCAAAAATTTTGAAGATTTTGAGTATTGGAATTAATCCGACTGTTGATTAAGTCTAAATTTCACTTCCACCTGAGCATACGTCGGTAAGAGTAGGTTAACCTGAAACACGGGCAACACGAGAGATTTGTTTTCTCGTTCTCATATCCGATGCTTAAGTTAGCGGAGATTAAGGTAGTAATTTAAGTATTAAGGTGAAGAGGATAAGGTTTACCGCAAATTTGAAAGTGTGTTTTTACAGAATTTTGGTTCGTTTTGTGTTGAGAGTGTGATCATCTCATTTATACAAATGAAGCGGTATTGTAGAGTTGGCATTGACCCGCAGCCTGATAAAGTAAGCATAGTGTGTCTTACTTGAGTTGACAGGGTTTTCGGGGTTAAGCGGCTAATTAGACACCATCTTGGAACTTGTTTTATGGCCTTTGGGCCGCTGGACCCGAACCAGGCTGAGTCAGGCCCAATCGATGGGATGGATTGGGCCTGTTAGCTAGGAAGGTCTAGGCCCAAGGCGCATAATTTGAAGGTCATTGACTGAGTTGGTCCGGCCGGACAGAGATGGGTGCCAGCACTTTCAATGGGCCAAGAGCCCGGCTCGGTTCTTCTTTAGGCGCGGCAAATCGCCAAGTTATGAGAATGGCCGATTGTAAGAGTTGCCACGTGATGTGTCACGTTACCCTGATTAGGGTTAAGGTGAAAATACTAACCCTAATTTGGAACGATCTTCATCAATGAGATTATTAAAAAAAATGAAAAAAATAAAGATATGTTTTGTCATATTATAATTTGATGGTGCGGGAGGTGCACACTTGCTCACATAGTTAGGTAAGCATGAGTACTTTAAGTATTGTACTTTTTATTATCAATTTGTTGTAATACAATGCTTAAAGCACTTATACTTACCTAACTATCTGAGCAAGTGTGCACATTTCTTTTTTTCCTTATTTGTATTTTTAAAATTTCTCTAAGAATTAGACTACAATTATTTTATATTGTATTTATGATGGTTTTTGTATATGGTAAAAAAGAATCATCCTTTTTTTTTATAAGATTTGTATATTTCATCCATTTCGAACTTTTTCAGGAAAGAAAAAAGTACAAAAGATAGATAAATAAAGAAGTGAAATGGAGTATCATTCTGTCGTTCCATTTTCATATTTTTTGTTTATTACACAAGTTCATATGACATGGTTTATCATTGGGAAAAATAATTTTTTTGTCATTATACTTATGCTCGATTTTTATATTGATCATTGCATTAAAAAATCGAATGAAGTCATCACTCTATTTTTAGATATTTTTATTTTAGTCACCAAATTGAAAAAACTCGTAATTCCTTTTAAAAAATTAACTGGACTAATAGAATCAGCTTATGTGCCATAAAATTAATTTTTATTCTTATGTGTCATCATAGTAAGCTGCTTTGTAAGACATCCTTTGCTTACGTGGAGCTGATAAAAGGAAAATTATTTATAAAAAAGACAAAATAATGAGTAAAAATAAAAATCAAAAAATATTTTTTATTGATATTGAAAAATAAATAATTAAAATGAGTATTTATGATGATATATGTATTGAAAAATATATGTATATATTGTATAAAACATGTATCAAATAATAAATAAGCATTACATACTATTATTTAAATAATAAAAAAAAAGCCAAGAACAACCCATAAATGAATATCCCATACCAAATGAAGAAAATGAAGGCAGGCAACAGGCAGCCGTGACAAGACTATCTGCAACTCCACCAACACAGGCAGCCGTGACAAGACTATCACCGCCGCAGTTTTAGCCAGATATTCCATCGTTA
>JAUMHB010049654.1:0-16749 GCA_032359685.1 Pittosporum tobira
AATTAAAGTTCATACCCTACTAGTATAACATCTTTTCTACTAATAATTCTTCAAGCACTTCATAAGCATCCTATACAATAAATTTAATAATTCGTCCATTGACTCTTGCAATTATTTCTTATCTGACAATTATACTATATCTCAATTATTTTCATATATCCAGCTATACCATACTCTAAAATAATATTAGTATGTTTGATAATTGTTTCCAATACTGTTACAGATATTACTGACACTGATAGTAAAAAATTATTTATTGGATACATCAATATCAAGTATATATATATATCTATACACAATTATTTATACTACTGTTGTAATCTTTGTCGGAATAATAATATAATTGAAAGTGACAGGCCAATAATTATTGACCATTGAGTTTTACGGTATCTCAAAAGTCGTCCGATAAATATTAGTGGGGTCCACACGTTTTCTGTTGTGGAGTCCACACGTATTCTATTGTGGGATCAACAAATACTTTGCGGCGCAAAGTACGGGAACAAATATTATCTAACTTTAACGTTGACATTCTTTTTGTCAGAAACTAATATTTGTATTTAGTACCTTACAATTTATTTTATCTCAAAAATACTATATTGTTAAAGATAAATAAATTTCATAACATGTTGAAAATATTGAGTTCTTACAAATAAGGTTTTAGCATTATAGTTAAAATTGAGAATTTAATTTTTTTTTATTTATAAGAGGTTTCATATTTGAGTCTTTCACACGTAGTGTGTGAAATTATTTTTTCCTTTATTAATTTTAGCTAAGCTCTTGTTCCACCTTATTAAGTGGAATTATCTTTTTCATTATTGGAACTATTTGACTCATTATTGGAATTATTTAACTTATTATTATGGGTTGTTCCCCCTTCTTAGGTGAGATTATCATTCTTATTATTGAAATTATTTGATCTATTATTATGGGCTTAATATTACAGAGTCTTGCACCTCTGATCATGTTGGGATTTTTAATTCATTATTAATATTATGAAATTAAGATTTTCTTATTAGATTCGAACCTTAGTTGATGTTAAATTAGTGTCTTTATACGCATGATGGAACTATTGTCATCGGCTACTCAACAAAAAAAGGTCAAAGATTGGAGTATATCCTCCTCCTCCTTCGTTTGACTTTAAACAAAAAAAAAAAAGTAACCAATATATTTATAAACATTAAAAATCGTAATTAAAAAAAATATTAGCTACTTTCATGTCTATTTATTTAGATTACTTGAGTACTTTTTATTGCTTGTTTATTATTTCTACTACTTACTCTAGTAAAACAAAAAGGTTAAATTTAGTCCTTCATTTAATGTAGAGTCGATTTTGGTTGGTTTATTTCTTAAAATAATAATTATAATTATAATTACTTAGGGAGTGAAGAGTTCTTATTCAATAAATCAACTAAATGACTATACACATTATTTTGTTTTTCAATTAATTTAACCTATAATGAGCTAGTAGTACTATTATTGGGTTTTTTTTTTTCTCAATTTTGGGCCTCTGTTACAGAATGTACGTTGATTTTGCCAAAACGCCCGAAAAATAGTCTCTCCCCATTTCCCGCCAGAGGCAGTGTCGCTGTCTTCTTCCTCTTCTTTCAGTCCCTTCATACAGAAATAAAACCCTAAATCCCTTTTCAGCCACAAATCCCTAAGAACTGGCTAACCGAAAATCCCTACAGGAACAAGAATGAGGGGAGGCACAGTTCAGATCAATTGGCATGACACAAAACCCGTTCTAGCCCTAGATTTTCACCCTATTTCCGGAATTCTCGCAACTGGCGGAGCTGATTTCGATATCAAGGTATAATCTTTTTTAATTGTTTGTTATATTCATACAAGATCTGTTGTAAATTTATAAATGTTATATGTAGAATTTGCTGTTTTGGTTCATCTAATTGTGTATTTTGGAGAATGAAAGTTGTTAATTGTTGATTATCGGATATGATTTGTTATTGGTTTAACTGAAAACTTGAGAAGAAATTATGCAACTTTGGGATTGAGGATTTATATTTATCTTGAATTTTACGCTATAGTACTCAACGAGAACTTATTATCTTGTTGGAGATATCTCCAGTAGCCCGTAGGGACCTACTTCTTGTAGGGTTGTTGTAAGGTTCTTAGTCCCATCAGCCAACTTAACAATAAAAGAATTCTTTGTTCAATAAAATAGATCATTTGTTATGTCACAACCATGTCTAAGAGCTTGAGATTTAGAGTGAGAGCTCAACTACGTATTTGTAATGGATCATTGCCTGCAACTGGCATGTGGAGTAGAGAAACAAAGTGCATTTTTTCACAATAGATATCAGTATAAAGACCAATGTGCAGCCATGGAGATCTGAACCCAAGATCATGCACACGCAGAAGCTAGAGCTTTGATACTATGTTAAGTCATCAACTTGTCCAAAAGCTTAAGCTATTACAGAGTGGGCTCAACTATGTATTTATAATGGCTCATAACAATAGCAGCAATGGTTCTTTGCTTCCCATGGAAACAAAGCTATTATATAGACATATATCTTCTTTTTGTGTGTGCGTGTGTGTGTGTGTGTGTGTGTTATGTTTGTAGATTTTTGTATGGCTGTGTGTTTATGTATGTACATCTCATGTTTTGGAACAAGTGTAACAGTTTGTCCTATGAACTTTAATTAGAAACTAGGTCAGAAATATTATATTTATTGATCTTTAGATGTGTATAACTCTGTGTATGTTTGTGTCTTAATGTATCTATCATTTGTTTTGGGGCCAAATGCCACATTTCGTCCTTTATGAACTTTAATGACGAAATAGGTTGTAAATATTATTTGAACTTTATATACCAAAAAAAATAAATATTATTTGAACTTTCGATAGAATTCTTTGTACTAGCATAAAGTATAGACTGTTATTTGGGAAACTGGGACTAATGTTGATTGTATGCAAATAAATTTACAGCTTTGGCTAATAAATTCTGGAGAATGCGAAAAGAAAGTCCCTGTAGCCTCTTATCAGAATAGTCTTTCGTATCATGGATCTGCTGTAAATGCTCTTCGATTCTCTCCTTCTGGTAAGATGTAAACTTTTGCTGATACTAAGTGCGACTAACATGAAGTTTATTTGCTTCAAAAATCAGTTGGAAAAAAATTAACGACATAATGCTAACTATATTGAAAGCCATATCATGTTTACCGTTGACTGCTGATAATCTTTATTTTGCCATTGTATATAATATGCTGTCTTATTTTTCACTATTTTCTTTTTATTGAAGTAATATTGTTATCTGATGTGCAGGAGAACACCTCGCCTCTGGTGCAGATGGTATGAATTGGTTCATTGAAGATTAGCTTTTTTCTTTTACTAATTGAATGGTTAAACCTTCTCTCTTTTGAGTTGGACAATGTGTTCAATTGAGTTATTTTTAATGTAGGAGGTGAACTGATTATCTGGAAGTTACATTTTACCGATGTTGGTCAAGCATGGAAAGTCCTTAAGACATTAGCGTAAGGTCTTTCAATATTCAGTTGGATTATTTTTGCCTATATATTTGGTTTGGTCTGAAGGAGTTTCCTGAGAATGTATTTCCTTGTCTTAAATAATTCCAAATCTTTTATCATATTGTATGTTAATAACAATCATAATAACAAGAAGCCATCAAAAATGAAAGTAATGATATATTTTTTGAATGCTATACTTCTTGGTCGGTGAACTTTTGCCGGTCAGCTTTCACCGTAAGGATGTCCTGGACCTGCAGTGGTCAGCTGATGGGGCATATCTAATTTCTGGATCAGTCGATAATTCTTGCATCATATGGGATATCAACAAAGGTAAGAAAGTCAATGCATTGTTGTTGCATAAATTTATTAGGATGTAAAATTCATATGCTGAACTATCAGTGCTACTGTCTTCAGGTTCTGTCCATCAGATTTTGGATGCTCATTTCCATTATGTTCAAGGTGTGGCATGGGACCCACTGGCCAAGTATGCTGCTTCTCTTAGTTCAGATAGATCTTGTCGAATATATGTGAATAAGCCAACTAAAGCAAAAGGAATTGAGAAGGTGAATTATGTCTGCGAGCATGTCATTACGAAGGCGGATCAGCAAACTGTGGATAATTCCAAGGTTAAAGTTGGTATACTCCTTTAAGCTTCATGTGGTATATAGAGATTCATTATGCGAATATAACACTTGTTATTAAATGCAGACCGCAAAAAGCCATCTTTTTCATGATGAGACATTGCCATCATTCTTCCGGAGATTATCGTGGTCACCTGACGGCACATTCTTGCTTGTGCCCGCAGGTAGGACCCTATTTACACTTTACAGTCAGTTCCCGAAAGATTTTGATAAAATGTTAAAGGATCGTGTAAATTTTGCCATCTTCTTGTTTGTATGAAATGCTAAATATTTTTGTTACATGTCTTATCTCCATGGCAGTGGATTCCTTAAGTTACATGCCTCCTTTCATTTTAATTGTTTTTGTTGGCTAAGAATTAGCCCTTGGTATACTGGTAAGAGTGGACTTTATCATGACTTCTTGTGCCAGACTTTTGAGTCTTTAATACTAATATTTTTGTTTATCTCCTTGGTGTGTACAATCACCAATACGCTCTTGAGCGATCATCCATAACTTGGAATTAGGGCCTCTGGACAATATTTCTTGCTTGTCCTTGAAAGTTTCAAGTAGCAGGTGCCAGAGGGAATTTGAATTGCAATTCGTTGTTAATGAGTTATAAACAATGTGGATTTGATGTAAGATTTTGTTCAGATAGATCTACTCCCTTTTGATATCATTAAGAAGCACTGAAGTGTTTCTCTGATTGTCACGCTTAGGAGAATTTTCCTCTCCATTGTCTTGTATACTTCATGTGTACGTAGGTAGCCCCCTTGTTTTGGTACTTTTAATGGAATATTACATTACTTATAAAAGAAACTGTAAGAGTGGGACTCTGTCAGCTACTGGACAACCTTATGCTTGCTTTTTTCTAATTCTGGTGTGTGAACTAGTAAAAATTGCATGATCTTACTATGAAATTCTCTTGAGGTAGGTATTATAGGATCCATGTTAAGTAAGAGACAGTTTTGTCAAATTTAGGTCCAATCTACTGTCTTAAATTTTAACTGATTTATCTATTTTGTTTTGAAAATATTTTGTTGATTTATTAGCTGAATGGTGCTCTTTCTTTCCAGAGAGTTAGCATCCAACATACCTTGTAGTAACACTTTTCTGGATAACTCTTCTTATGTGCTGTGCTCCTAGCAACTTCTGAATGTTTCACACAGTTACAAATATATCTGCTAAAAGTTTTTCTGATAGTGTAAATATTTCTCATTTCAGGTTTTTACAAAATCTCACCTGTTTCTGAGCCAGTAAATACCACTTACGTTTTCTCCAGAAAAGATCTTTCAAGGCAAGACATGTATTAAGCTTTTTCTTTCTTTAATCTTTTCTGTATTAGCTCAAAAGTGGTCCTTGGAGTGATGCCTGAATGTTATATTCCAAAGCATAAAGTCACCAAATTAATTTAGATTAAACTCTTTAACAAATATATCAATTCATACTTTCTTGTCTAACCAGTGGCAAGAGCTCTCTCTACCCCCTTCACTCATATAGTCTGCTCCTTATTCATCTTCAAATTCTTTTGGTTATGCAGACCAGCACTATTGCTCCCTGGTGCCTGCAAACCTGTTGTGGCAGTACGCTTCTGCCCTAAAGCATTTAGCCTACGGGGATCAACCACCTGTAAATCTACTTATATCAAACTTTTTCTTTAATTCTTTCAGAGGTATATCTATAAAGATGTATAGCTTCACTTTAATCTATGATAATGTTAACCGATGTTTGTGACTCGTGCAGCTGCATTCTTCAAGCTTCCTTATCGCCTCATTTTTGGAGTTGCCACTTTGAACTCTTTATACATTTATGATACAGAAAGTGTTCAACCAATAGCAGTCTTAGCTGGACTTCACTACTCAGCTATAACTGACATTTCTTGGTATATGTGGCAAGCTTTGTACCATAATATGCTTCCCGTTTTATATTATCCATGCTTCTGTTGACAAACAGGAACCTCTGACCTTAATTGGTTAATCTTATTTGTTTTTTAAGGTCGCCCACTGGTAAATACCTTGCATTATCCTCCCAGGATGGTTATTGTACTCTAGTAGAATTTGAGGATGATGAGCTAGGATCCTCCATCTGTTTCTCAGGTTTGATTTTTATTTCACAATTTATTTTCCGAAAATTGTACTTTAAAATTGATGGGTGTTTTAAATTTCTGTTCCCTTGTGTTTTGGTTCCATCTCTGTTTTCAGGAGAGAAAAAAGTCTTGGGCAATGAGAAAGTCATCCCTGAAAAGAAACCAGAGGACGTTATGATGACTGAAGCAACAACAAACAACATTGTGAATAGCAAAAATGCAGACGCACAAAAAATTGAAGAGAAACAAATTGTGGTAGCAGACATTGAAGAAAAACAAGCATTGGTAGCAGAAAATAATGAAGAGAAACGAGTGTTGGCTAATTTGGTCAATACTACCCCTGTCCCAAATAAGCCTGCCAACAGACGTATCACTCCAATGGCCATTGATTGACCCCAGTAGTACCTTTGTACATTTTCAGTGATTAAGAACCTACTTTTAAAGTTAATTGACTTTGTACTGATCTATCTTCAAATCATAGTTTTGAATTTTGATGTAACTTGTATCAAGAATTGGGTGCCCTGAATCATTACTGATTCCTTTGTTGTGTAATTTTTCTGTTGATTTAGTTTTTTTTTTTTTTTTGGAGATAACAAAACATTGCACAGTTATCAAATTTATTGTTTTATTGTGTCAGAATTATTCAATAACATTGAAATTAATGTGGATATCTTAGAAGAGTAAGTACGTTGTCAAAGATTTTTGTGATTTAGTTGGTGATGAGTGGAGCCTAAAGTGAATGCTTCCAAATCAAGCACGAGGATGGTCCTTGTGCAGATGCTATATGTGAAATATCTCTGCCCACACTCATTCTTTCTGGATATGCACATCCTCGTCAACCGACGGTAAAACAGTTTGTGCACCATGTGGGCCCGGTATGATGGCTTCCTGAATTTTTAGATGCCCGTCAACTTTCACTGTTTCAGTTTCTCGAGTTGTTTTCTTCTTTTTCTTGGTAAAGCAGCATAATGCAATTGAGAGAAATGTAAGAAAGAAAAGGCCACCAAGATTAACAAAAGTGATAATTATGACAGTTGAATGTTGACCTGGTGGTGGTGGAGGCGGAACTATATGGGGTGGTGGTGGGGGATAAGTTGGAAGTGGTGGTGGTGGTGGTCTTGGTGCCGGAGTGGTGGTCTTACCGAATGACGGTGGTGGTGCTGGGAATTTTGGTGGCGGTGGTGCCACTTTTGGAGGGGTTGGAGGGTTGTAGGATGGCGGCATTGGAGGGAAGTAGGGGAAGTTGTAATCGTAGTTTTGAGTAGAAACCATTGTAATAGAGTGGGTTGTGGTGGTATATTTGTTCCCAACATCTATTTATGCTTCTTCTGAGCAAGGTGTAGATTGTTTTAGCATGTTTGCATACTTCTAACCTTGGTGACTTGACTCTCAGGCCAAGATTTTGAGAGGATGCCAGTGGTTGTATTGAAAAATACTATTCAAGCTACTACTATTCTAATTTTGATTTCCTTTTCCTCTGAATTCACCCTTCAGGCTAAGTTGTTCTTATATTGGCGTGGTCTTTTTTCATTTTAGTTTATTTAATTATCCACTATTCTTTTATGGGGTTTAGGGGACAATTTAATGACAAATGTTGATTATCAATTACTATTTACTAATAGCCAACTTATTGGTAGTCGTCCATATATACCTATAGTGGATGATTAGCATTTAAGTGTCATCGACTAGATTAACATTTTGAGTGGATTGAATATATATTTGCAAAAAGTTCTGCATTTTCAGGTTTTAGCATCAATACAATAGACACTACCAACAAGATACAATTACTACAGGCCTCAGATCAGATATGTTGCTCATGAGAGAAAGGAGTAATTAGCAATAAGCTAAAAATCACTAGACTTAGACGACGGAGAGAGTATAATACCAATAAGTCCGAGTCTAAAAACTTCTCTATAAGTTTTTTAAGTGGCATTATTTATTTATCTTTCTATTGTATATATATTTTATATATACTATATAACGCTTAGAGACATCGGGACATGTACCACGATATAATACATTAGGAGGTGTATATCTTTATTCATGTATTTTTTTTACATATATGAATCAGAATGTAAACACTATGAATATTAAAGGAAAAAAGGAAAAGGATAAAACAGTCAATGAAGCAAACATGGGAGTACAAAGAGGAAAATTTGCAAGTATAATGGTTTATTTTCATCTTTTTTCTGAACATAATCCCTTGGAGAA
This sequence comes from Pittosporum tobira, assembly GCA_032359685.1. Taxonomy (NCBI): domain Eukaryota; kingdom Viridiplantae; phylum Streptophyta; class Magnoliopsida; order Apiales; family Pittosporaceae; genus Pittosporum; species Pittosporum tobira. Next base: position 8,398 of record JAUMHB010049654.1, read on the forward strand.
TATTATCAGATCAACATTGATCAATGAACAAATGAAATGTTAGAGACTTTAAGTTCATGCTTTCCTATCTCTCTCACACACACACACATAAAAGAATATTTGTTTGAAGTACGAAAAAGAAAATAAATTTCTGATACCAATATGTTTCTCTCAATGTCACTATACATCTTCCTTCAAAATCTTGCTGCTTTCTTGAAAATTGCAGCATCTATGAGCTGTTTCCAAAGTATGTATATTAGTGTGCTAAAACTTATAATGCATGTAGACTGATATCCATTTTGCTCAATCTGCACCAAGTGGAAAAACACTAATTTAAAAGACTGCTCCAATCAAAAATAAATAAATAAATAAAATGAAGAACCAAACTATATAGTATCCTTCTTATCATTTGTGCGAGAGCGTGTGTGTGTTTGTTTTTTTTTTTTTCTAGCGGGTAAATATATTCCAAGGAATAGAACATGCCTTGTGCCCAATTTCAAAGGAATTGATTTTCATGGGCAGCAAATAAATATGAGATAACAATTTCATTCCACACATCGGGTACTCCAGGTAGACACCAGTGGCTACAATCAGATAGAGACGGTTTGTCACTCCAGTAACCCACATGTGCATCGCTCCGGAAAGCCGACATGGGAGTTATGTGTAGAACAGTTACAGGAACTGTCATATTCTTTACTAAGTCCATTATGGCATCTGAGAATTGGCTTTGATCCTTTCCTCCGGATTCTGACAGAGGAAGATGTGTCACGTTGCACAACCGCAGGGTTAGATTTCTGACGCAGAGAAAAAGAACCAGTTTTGATTATTTTAGTGAAAAAGAATAAGAAATGTAAAATATTGAACTAAAAGACGTAAAATATTGAACTCAAAGATTGTGCGCCATATGAAGACAAATTCCAAGTCAGAAGCAGGACTAATAAAGGTGCAGGATAATAAACTATACTACCCCCGTTCCGCAAAATGAGGCCCATTTGTCAAAACTTTTTGCCCCAAAAACGAGTTTCACTTTTAATTACAATTGTACAAAATGACACAATATCCTCATGTCCACCATTTTAATTTATCTTGTCATCACTGCTAAACTAAATTCAATATTTAAGGCTCAACATGAAGAGAAAGAAAAAATTAACCTTAACATTTACAAATTAGCAAATGGGGCTCTTTTTGTAGAATGGAGGGAGTATTACCTTTGAACCTGTAAGCTAAACATTACAGTGAACTTTGTATTAAATTATTAATAGATGCCAAAGCATTGAGAGGGTACCTCCAATGAGATGGCTCAAAAGTTCGAAAGAAGACATGAGTTCTGTTTGGATTGATATTGGTGTCAACCCAAGAAGCCCAAGTTTGTAATGCTGTCATGTAAGCAGTATTAATTGACATTCCAAGCTTCAGTGAGTTACCAACCTGGAAATAACACCCCCTGTGAAAAACAGGATTTAGATTTCCCTTTAACATTGTGATGAAGATATGGAGAGGCCATAGCCTATATCTGATTGGAAATACCAAAAAGTGAATAAAGGAAAAGGAAGAAATCAGAACGAAAAGCCACAGGTTCCAGATCATTGTCACTTCTTTGTACTTCTCTAAATTTCATTGTATTTAGTGAGATTCACTACAAATATGCCGGAGGTTGCGTATAAAGTTTAGAAAGAAGACCAATGCACAAAACAATCATATTTCCTTTTCCAATACTCCATCAAGATTAGAAAGTGCAAGCTCATGGAAATAGTAGAAATTGGATTTGTGTAGGTAGTTTGAAAGCCTAGTGTGGTTCTAGTGGTTTTCAGAAATAATATCTCGACCTTATAGTATGTACAATATTATTCTGAATTTTGAATTTAATGATAATCTTAATATCTAACCCTCTCCTCACTTCTCATCTATCTTGCATTTAGTCTTCCTTCTATCCTTACTTTTCTTTTAGATAAAAATATGTATTCAACCAGCAATCCACATCTCCACATAGAGAAAAATCTTACGTCTTAGTTCAACAAGAATAGTAGAATCTAATCAACAATTTACATAGCCCCAGAAAAAAATTCGAATATGAATTACAGTTAGAGCAGATGCCACATGAGCATCTAAATTCCCAGTCATTTGCACTTGCAGATGACTACCAACAGTTCTTCCATATGATTTGAATGCACTTCATCGTTCCATGCTAATCCTAATTTTCATCTTTAAGTTATTTTTACACATGTTCATGATGATTGTTTAAATTTAATACGTAGATAAATATAAAAGAGTAGTGACATACAGGTAAAGGAACTAGGTTGTATAAGGTTGTATATGGAAACTGTTTGAACATGTTATGGGTAGATGTAAACAATTGCCAGAGCACGTGATCGCAAGTAATATAAAATTTAGGAAGTAACAATCATCCCGATGATATAGCAGTAAATGAAAGTAAACAAGAAGAATAATACATGAACAGAGGCATTCACTTTTCATTTTGCTTCCTATAACATCAACGAAATCGACACAAATTAAAGATATTTTAGTTTAATGTACATGCATGGGAGAACAAAAACTGTAAGCAAAATGCAATCATGTTGGAGATAAAGCTATCAACCTGGAAAGTTTATGCCAAATAATGCAAACATATATTAATGTTGAGACTAACCAATACACAAAGAAGAATACTTACGTCCCGAAAAGCTTCCCTGGCACCCACCATTGTCCAGAATTGAATATGAGAACATCTGAATCAATCCACTCTTCGCTAATATCATCCAACTTATCCAACTTAAGTGCTGACCTTACCCTTTTAGGTCCACGTTTTGGAGCCCAGTTATGTTGCACTAGAAAAACTGATCGATAAAATTCAATAGTGAAATTAAAGGAACTGAACCTGACACCTAAAAATCTAATTTGTTTTGTAATGTTGCTCCCATTGACTTCATAAACACTTTTCTTATCATCCACCCCAGTCATAAGCAAACATATCAAAGACTCCCATTGTGTTCTACTCATTGAATCACCAACAAAAACAACCCTTTTGCTTTGAAGCATTTCTAGAATATTCCGCACATTGAATCTTGGAATTTCGCATTTCTTGGGTCTCCACCTCCACTTAAGATAATCTTTATCTATCCGACCATTTGCCAAGCAATTGAACCCTTGCTCTACGAATGGACATCCCGAAGCATTGTACAGTGGATAACTATCATCCACTACCCAATTCCCATCAAAAATATCACAACTTTCCGATAAACCATCAAAAGTGGATACACCATATCCGTGAATAGCCTGACTAAGATTTGGCTGTACATGGAAATACGTGCCAATGGCTACAGAAAAGGAAACCACCGATCCAATCACAACAAGAAGATGAAACCATCTTGATATCCAGCTTGTCCGAGTATATCTTGGACTGCCAACAAAACTATCATTAGTTTGAGTAACTCGAGGACTACTCAGAGCTGAGCCCCCCCTAAAGGATACACTTCTATTGAAACTCTTCATCATCTTAATCAATCATGCAGGTAATATTCAACGAAATCAATCCCAACACTGTATTGATTATCACCAAATGTCCAACAATGAAAACCCAATCCATGTAAAATTCAAATCCATCAATCAACGAAGAAAACAAAGGGATTACGCACCCAGCCAATATCCAATAAGATTCAGTTAAGATCAATAATGCATCAAACTTTGAAGATATACATAGAACTCATGTCGTTAAACTATCAAAAGATCCAAACAAGCCCTATATGGCTATAACCAATCCAAGAATCCAAGAATTCAAGAATTTAAGCTAAAGTCCACAAAATTTAATCTCAACCCAGTTGAGAAATGATTGAGAACTCAAATAGTTATGCAGAAATTCTCAAGAAAAAAAACCCTAATGCAATTATCAGTAGCGTCCACTGATTAAAATAGAAACAGACAGAAACAGTTACCAAAAGAGGAAACTGATTTAGTGATCCAAACCCAAATGTTGTTGTGAAACTGAGGAATTATGCAGCCTACGATATTCCAATGCGGTGGGAGTGACGGAGATTTGAAGCGCACAAGATCGGAGTTGGTTGAGAGTAGACACCTTCAATGAGAAACCAGAACAACGATGCAGAGAGTATATCATGTAATATGTCTACGTCTAGTATGCCGTAAGATTTTATTTAAATTTGGTAATAAAATATGGTGGATTTTGGGGGACAAATATGTTTATTTAATTTTGTGACGTAACTCCGAGTCATAAATGGTAGCGGCAATATACTGTTACTCGTTTTTGGACAAACTTTCAACTACTAATAAAGAATAAAAATAAGTTGAAATTTGAAAATTGAAAATAGAACGTATGGAAATGAAATCGATAGATACTTAAAAAAGAAACTCAATAAATATTAATTATACCACAATAATATTATATACTTTAAATAAATAAATTTAATATTATATCTTTAAGCACTTCTATATTATTATATTCTCTCTGTACTAATTAGAAAATGTATGCATATTAAGAAAAAATAATTTTTTTTAAAATAATTTTTTTTATCATATTAATTATTATTTCAATTTAACTATTATTTTCTCTCTTATTAACAAGATTCCAATATTCTTAAATCATCTCAATCATTTATATTGCATTTGATTCATATTCTTTAAGGAAAATAAATAAAAAAAAATTTATATTAAAATTGAGTTGTAATTGGAAGGAAATGTGTTATTAGTTCTAAATTTTTTTGTTGAAAATGAAGAGAATGAGAAGTAAATGCGCATTCATCTTCTAATAGGTGAGTTTCGTTCATTCCTTATTTTAAACTTAAATTATAGGGCTAATTAACTATTTCATTCAAATTACTACTCAATTTTAATATAAAATTTTATTTCATTCATTTTTCACTAGAAATGAGAATAACACGCAACATTAGTGTATTCATTTTTCAAGACAAATAGTTACTCCATCCATTCCTTAATATTTGACGTTTTAGCATTGTAATTTTGTTTCATAATAATCTCACATACCAAAGAGATATTAATTACAAACTTTCTTATTTATAGTTAATCTTAAAACATACTGTCTTATGTTTAAAATATGAGTGAGAGTAATATTAAATGTATCATTATTTAAGAAAATTTAAAGATTATGTTGTTCAGATAAAAAACGGGAGGAGAGGGCACACAAGATGATCATGATGATGCTGATGCAGATGAGGCAAGATCTGATGATGATAATTCTGATCATGAAAATGTTCAAATTGAGAATCAAGATCAAGAAAATGGAGCTAAGAACATACAAGAAGGAGCTGAAAATAGGTGTCAAAATGATGAGAAAGATACAGCTGATGAATATGTTTTTAACATTGAAGATGATATTGATTAGAGTGATGACAGTAAAGGATAGTGGCAATCTGAGCAAGAGGAGGATGATCTCTTGCATAGCCCATTCGAGTATAGTGGTGAAGAGCAAGAGATTGAAGAAGTATATGAAAAAGTTCAATACTAGGGTGCACAAAGGTTAAGCAGAAAGAAGGATTTAAAAAGGATAATTATTGTGTTTGACCATAACACTTAATTCCTCACTTCTAAAACGAGTCTTATTTAGAAACAAAGGGAGTAATAAATAAGTCTTAATTTTTCAATATTTTGGTGTGCCGAGGCAAAAATTAATAAATTAATTAAGGGTAATACTGGAAATATATAACCGAGTATAAAAAAATAAAATAAACAAATGAACAAATAAAATTGAACAAACTAAAATAAAAGGTAAGACATTATATATTGGACATAAGGAGTACTAACATTAGAGACAACATATTCCTCTATTATTTTCTGGTTCATTTGCATGCTCACCAAATTAGTATACTCTCAATGCAAAAGAATAAAATAAGGATAAAATCGAAAGACAATCACGCAAAAATACAAAAAATTTATATGAAAACCCTAATTGAAAAAAATATAGTGATCGCAATATCATTGTATTCTCAAAAGGATACAAAAACAATACATACACATCTCCTTATATAACAAATTAAAAGAAAAAAAAAAATCTTAATCCACCTAAAATAAAAAAAAATTGCCCATAAAAGTGTCGTGCCTACTCACTAGTGAGCGAGACCCCCGACTCGTATATGATAATATGTTGTCCTGAGTCATGTTTTGTCCAATGCCTATATAATATGAATCATATCCAATAGTGTTGGCAATAATAAATGTATTTTTCTAAATTAAATATATGAAAGAAAAATTAGAGGTAGCTATGAAATACTCCTTACATCAAATTTTTATTGTCCCATTTTCCTTTTTAATTTGTTTCCTCATCTTTTTTAATTTTTTTTTAAAACTAATGTTAGTCATAATTTTTTGAATATACCAACAATCTTTTTTATTGAAAATAATAAATATTTTCTTGAAAATATGAGGTTCATTACTGCACTCCACTCAACTCTCTCTATCTTTTTTTATAAAATTTCTGTCTTTATCCACTTCCTCCATAAATAATGAAGGGTATTAAAAAAAAAAATATTTTATTAGTTTATTTGTAATTTTTCTATTAGGATAATAAAATTGAATGGAGAAAAGTATATTGATTTTAAAATTTCTGGAACATGAAAAAATAAGAGTAGATGTAGAATATAATGATTGTTGACTCATTTTATTTGATGAGATATTTTAAAGATAAAATGAAAAGTTAATTTAAAGGAGATGTTGCAAGTTTTATAGAATATTCAAAAAATCGAAGGTTACAATTTTTATGAGATGGATGGAGTACATATATCTTTTCTTTTCTTCGTGGCATCAATAAATTCTTTTTTGCTTTTTTGTTTTCTTTTTCATATAAAAAAAATTCACCATTCAAATCAAGATTTCAAGATACACACACATGTATATTTAGTTGTTCACTTTAGGGGTCTAAACGGATATAAACAGATGTAAGTATAAGCATATCCTTTTTCTTATTCATATTAGTTCTAGCTAGTAGGAATAAGGATAATATTCTCTTTGAATGGATATTAGATAATATCCTCTTTGACCAAATATGGTCAACATTTGACGGACATTGAATATTTTGGATATTCATTTATAAACTTAAAATTTAATGCTAATCATATCGTGTACATTATTAAATAAAAATTATATTTTATTCTTAATATGAATGTCAACATGAAAATTCTTATTTCTAAATTGAAATTAATACTCAACCAACCAAATGAAATAGAACACCAACAGTAATTTTAGTAACACTGCAGTTTTCTAACTCACGATAAAACATAGATCATAACATAGCTAAAAAATCCCAAATACTCAATTAATATTGTTATTAATGTTATTAAATTGCACATCAACTCGTCAAGTTTAAATAAAGAATTCATTTATTTTTTAATAATATATTAGTTATATGAAATTTATTATAAATAATTATGTAATTTAAACTTTTGAGCCTTAGCGTCGTTAGTATTCAACCCGCTTATATAACTAGGAGGTCTGGTATTCAAGTTCCGACAACATCAGTGAGAATGCCTTAAAAATGTCAGGAAAGTTTATGATTATTTGTGTGAATGTGTGTGTTATTAGTTTATTAGCCTTTAAATGATCAAGTGTCGAAACTACTTACACGTGTACTCAAAAAAAGTATCTATCTATTTAAGAAAAATATATAAAAAATCTTACTTTAATAATAAAATAACCGATATTAATATTATATAAATTAATATAAATAGTTTTGAAAAACGGATACAGAAGTGACTATATCCGTATTCGTCCGTTTATATGAATACAAATAATATCTTCTTTGAGCAAATATCAAATAACTATCAGATATGGCCGACTACTAATATCAAATATCAATAAATTTTTAAAATTTCAAAATTTGTACATAATAAAAATAAAAAATTTTATTTTAAATTTAAATTTTATAATTTCACAAATATATTATGTTAAATCGAATAATTACCTCTAATTTGAAAAGGAGGAAGTATTAATAATAACAAATAAGAGTAAATAAGATTTTAAACGGTCTCTATATATATAAAACTAATAAACTATAAGTTTTAATTAACTTTTGGCAATTCTAGGAGGGCCCGAGATCATGGAGTCTCAATTTCGAACGTACACTATTGTAATTTTATTTTTCTCTTGTTGTGGAGTTGTATTTGTTCATTATTATTATTATGACAATTTGAAAATCACGAATAATTTCGGAATTGTTTCATTGGGCCTAGATGTAAAATGGCATTAAAATTAAAATCTAAATCTCATAGCCAAATGGATATCATTCTGATAAATTGTTTTGAGTTCTAATCTCTCTCTCTCTCTCTCTCTCTCTCTCTCTCTCTATATATATATATATATATATATCCCTTTTTAATATGCACTAGCTTACGTTGCAACAACTTTTTAATT